>OVAP01001276.1:5785-25021 GCA_900406295.1 Aurinia saxatilis | reverse complement strand
ATGAAGATAACTAGAGTAAGCCAAACACTTAATTGATTCCAAAACTGAACAAGATAACAAAAGTAAGTAACTGAAACAAAAAACGTGAATTGAAACCAAAACATATACCAAAACAGATAAACAAGTGAAACCAAAACCAAAAACCAAAACAAAACCAAAACTCAAACTGGAAACCAAAACCAAAACGCAAACAAGTGAAACCAAAACCAAAACCAAAACTTAAACTGGAAGGAGAAGGAAGGAAATAGACTTACCATGTCTTCCTCAATTTCAGCAAACGAACGAGGACCACAGACATGTTTGTGAGGACCTCGGCCATCCCTCTCAGATTTACGAGACTGTGAAGCATTAAGGCTTCTCTCCATTGCCTCATCTGTGTCCCAGTAATCACACATTTGCTTCCATATCTTATCCCCGATCCAGCGAGGTTTTGAAACTTGTCGATGTGTCCTAGCGTAGCTGATTAACCCCTTTAGGCGCCTGAAACAGACAATGTCAAACTCCGCTCGCACCAACTCAGTGATCATAGGATCCCAAGTGAAGTGGTTCTATCAAAGGCAAACAAAACTACATTAGATTCTAAACACATGAAATCCAAAAACAACAAGTAAGAATAAACTTAATACCTCAAAGCTAATACCTAACACCTATAATAATTGTAGACATAAGCATATGATAGATTCCTATATATCCAAATTTCGTATATGCCAGTATCCTAGAGATCCTAAAGCAAGGAAAAGAAACCTTACAGTGAGTTGAATGAAGTATCTATCTTGGATATCAATTGGGGTTACATTCCAACTGTAGTAAGGACCATCGAACTTGGCCTTCAAGATCTTGGAAACTTTCTTCGTGATTACTCTATTGTTACGACCAAACCTTGCACAAAAAGAGAAGGCGGTCATTAGAAATGCAATAACCATAGGGAAATTATTTAAAGGAATGCCATAAATGGTGGTGAACTTACCACAACCCCTCGTCGCGTATAGGTGAGAGTCTCGGGAACAAATCATCACGTCCTCTCATGAGAAGCAACTCGTTCAAGGACAACTGTTGTTGTTGTTGTTCTTGCTGTTGACTCTGGTGGTCGTTGGCAGAGGAGTCGTGGCTCAGTTGTTGAGGCTCGGGGTTGTTGTTTTGGTGAGGCACAAACTGAGGAGTCTGAAAGGTGTGAGGATGAGACACGGAGGGTGGAGAACGCGACGGAATGGTCATTTGAGAAGACCCAGGATTAGATCGTTGAGAAGACTCCGGAACAAAGTGGGGCGAGAGATCGTAGGTTAAAAAGGAGGTGGCGAGATTGTGTACTGCGTCGGGATATGGTTGCGAAGGTGGTTGAGACACCTTCCTCTCTTCCGACTAGCAGAGACTCCACCACCACGACCACGGGCAGATTTAGGTTTGGAGCCAGCCATGTTTGATCGGAGAAAGCTTAGGGTTAATCGGGTGGAGAAATTAGGGTTAGAGGGCGATTAGGGTTAATCAGGGTAAGGGGATTAGCTTTGAACGGAGGAGATCAGACGGTGAAGGGTGAAGAGAGATGCGGAGGAGAGATCGATAGATCGGAGGCGGAAGAGGAGAAGAGAAATTAGGGTTAGGAATGAGACTCTCGAAAGGATTTTTGGGTTTTGTTCAGAGAAACAAAAACCGACTACAAAAATTAGTCGCTTTATGGTGACATATTACATTCGCTTTTTAGTATTAAATAAATAATAGGAGTCGGATTGGAATCGGTTTTTTGGAAAAAGAGGAAAAACAAAAAATTTGCCAATAATTTTGGGTTTTTAGCGGTAAATAATCAAAACTAGTTTCAGTTTAATAAAAACACAAAAAACGACTGGAAGCAGACCCCAAAACAGTCGGTAATATACGCTAAACTTTAAGGTATACGAAGTTGCAAATCAGTTAGAAATATGTTGGACTGTAGTTGGAAAGAACTCGCTATTATACCCTACACTTGTTAAATCACATATTCAGTTATTTCAAAAGCTAAAATTCATACTTCTAGTGAGATACACAATGTTCTTTGCTCAATTACACTAAAAACATGAAAATTAAAAGTTTTGATTATGTATACAATTGAATTACCATTTAGGAATAAACTTATGTACAAGTATATATATGTAAAGATAATTACTTAGGAATCCAAAAAAGTTGAAGTAAGAATTTCATTTACCTTCATGTACTGAGTTTATTATGCATCATTGTTTACAAAGTAAGTTGGTAATCTAAAGGGAAACAAATTGAATAACAAAGTTTGAAGATACTATAGGAAAGTAGTTGGAAAACAGTCGGATATCGAGTCTTACAGTCGCTTTTCAGTTGGTGTTTTATTCACGTAGTCGCTTTTCAGTTGGTCTCTTATGCATGTAGTCGTTTTTCAGTGGCATTTTCTTGCTTTAATGTTTTTTTTCAGAATTCTCTTCGAGGGTATAAATGAGTCTGATAGTTGGTTTTCAGTGGCTTTTCTCTGATAGTCACTTTTCAATAGGATTTTATTGCCTTTGTGTTTTTTTAGACAATGGTTACAGAGGGTTTAAATTTTTAATTTCCTTTGTGTTTGAAATTGGTAATGAAACCAGTACTATATGGAGGTTGTTTGAAAGGTGCATTACAAATTAGACTAAACCTTTATTTTATACATGGCAGTTGGAAATCAGTTGGATCATGAGTCTAGTAGTCGCTTTACAGTGGTTTTTTTCTTCCAGTCACTTTTTGGTGGCATTTTATTGCCTTTCAATGGAAATCAGTTGGATCGTGAGGCTGACAGTCTCTTTTCAATGGCTTTCCTCTGGCAGTCGTTTTTCAGTGGTTTTTTTCTGGCAGTCTCTTTTCAGTAGCTTTTCTCTGGCAGTCGATTTTCAGTGGCTTTCCTCTAGCAGTCGTTTTTCAGTGGCTTTCCTCTGGCAGTCGCTTTTCGGTGGCATTCTTTTGAAAATTAGTTTTTTAGACAATGGTTGTAGAGGGTTTAAATGTTTTATTTTATGAGTGTTTAAAATTGGTAATGAAACCAATAGTATATGAAGTTTTTTAGTAATGTGCATTACAAACTTGACAAAACCATTACTTCAGTGGCTTTCCTCTGGCCGTAGCTTTCTAGCTTTCCTCTAGCAGTCGCTTTTTAGTGGTTTTCTTTTGGCAGTCGTTTTTTGGTGGCATTTTGTTACCTTTGTGTTTTTTAGACAATGGTTACAAAGGGTTTAAATGTTTAATTTTCCGAGTGTTTAAAATTGGTAATGAAACCATGATTATGTGAATACAAAATCTAAAAAATGTTAATTCGTATAATTAAAGGGGTTGCAAAAGTATAATAGGAATACAAATTGTTTTATTATTGTTTAATGTTAAATTACATTATTCGTCTTCTTCTTCTTCTACATGTTCGCCTTTCTCGCTTTCGTCGTCTTTATCGGAAGATGAGAGATTACATTGAAATTCATCTTCAGGTTCAGCGTCACGGGGATTTCTTTCACTTGCGTCACGTTATCATTAGTCTCTTGTTGTAGGAGAATGGAATCTTTTCCTCTATACCCCCCCCCCCCTCAATATTCCCCATTGGATTGACTTTTACGACATTTCGCCAAGACCCTCTCGATGATATTACTGACGGGTACGTAATGTAAGAAACTTGATCTACCTGAGAACCTGATACAATAGTAGTGCCTCTATTTAAGTTTAATTTTTATATGTCTTACCTTAAATAGCAAAAAAAATTGGAAAACACAAACATACCAAGTATGAATGGCTCATATTTGTGATATTTTCCCGTTCTGAGTACATCTACATTTCCCCCTCCCTCAACCGTGTTCCTTTTCCAATAGTGGGATCATACCATTCACATTTTAGGAGAGTGATCCTCAAGCGCATAAGTCCTTGGTATCTCAGTTCTATAATATCCACTACATTCCCATAGAAATCATCTTCATCGGACGCATCAGAGTAATTGCCCTCGAACGCATACGCCGTAGTTCATCGTCGTCCTGCCTTGTCCGTACTCGCTTGTATGAAATAAACAACCTCTTGTGAAATACATAGGCCATGATTTCCCACTCGTTCTAGGCCCTTGCACTAACTCATCCACCCAAGTGGGAAATCCCTCTTGGTTGTTGGTCATGTTTTTTTTTATAGTCATTCACCTTCAATTGGATTTATTAAGACGAGAAATAATATATAAGAAGGAAATTAAGTATTGAACTCGATTAAAAATTAGAAAACTTACGTATTGTCTAACCCATAATGGAAATTCATCGTCTCGCTTCGCCAATACCTCCTCATCTGATAGGCTAGGATTGTAGTATCGAATTTCTTGTTCATGTAAACTGCGCATAGAAATTAATCACTCATTGGTGTCATACGTCCAATAAAATTAACAATTTAATTGATACAATCAAGCAAACACACCTCTCTAATGGCCGAAAATATTCACAGTTACGCAACACATATGCATGTGCACAATGGTAATCCCGATCTGAAAACCAAAATTTCTTCGCTATTCCACCGTGTCGACTAATATGAGTAAACATGTTTGGTACTTGAACAAGATATGTAGGGATTTCACCTTCATCAAATCTACTCGATCTGGTAGTGAAAATTAATTACATATTATTATTATATATATATAGCTATATATATATTGATAAATTGTAATATATGTAAAATAATAACCTTGCTTTACTCCGGATATTTGCAGTGCTCTGGAAAATATGATATCTCATCATTCAAGTAAGATTGAACAATCGACCCGGCTGCATATATTTTATTTTTGGCATTTCCTTTGAAGTGTTTGAATAGCCTTTCAGGGGTATACATCCACCTATATTGCACAGGGCCGCCTAGTTCTGCTTCATACGGGAGATGCACCGCAAGGTGCTCCATCAGATTAAAAAAAAAGACGGTGGGAAAATATTTTACAAACTGCATATAATGATGACAATGTTCTCCTTCAGAGTTTGAACTCTACTTTGTTGCAGTGTTCTTGAGCATAAATCGCAAGAAAATCCTCCAATCGCTGTCATATTTCATAAAGACTCAAATTAGGTATGTCGAACGATTTACTGGATTTGGTAATTAATATTATGTTTTATTCTATTCAACTTGATTTATTAGTCACCTGATAATGCTTGGCCAACCGCTGGTGGCATTAGTTCATTTAATATAAACGGAAGTAGCCGCTCCATAAAGACGTGGCAATCATGACTCTTCATGCCCGAGAACTTTCCTCATTCAGTGTCTGCACAAGATGTTAAATCCGATGCATATCCATCAGGAAATTTTACATCATTTCTAACACACTGTAGGAGGCTTCATTTTTCTTGTGAAGTCAACCTAAAGATCGGAAACAGAGCTCGCCCTTGCGCATCAACATGCAGTTCTTTTCGATTACAAAATCTCTCAACATCCAATCTTGAGTTAATTGTATCTTTTGTCTTCCCTGGGACGTTCATCAAAGTATTCATGATGTTATCGAAATTTGTTTTCTCGATGTGCATAAGATCAAGATTGTGCCTTAGATTTAGGTCGACCGAATATGGTAGTTCCCTGAATATGCTCTCCTTGTGCCAGTTATGCCACTTCCCATATTCTTCTTCCTTTTGTTCATGCCCGTTCCCCCTACATCTGATGTTCTTGGTGGATTTACCTCTCTTAAGCATTCGTGAAACACTTGTTCCCCTGTCAAAGATTTAGGTGGGTTCTGGTCCACAACGGTTTTTCCCCTCAGAAAATTCTTCTTATTCCTCCGCAATCGGTGACCTTTTGGCAGAAACCGTCTGTGACAGTCAAACCAACAAGACTTTCTACCTTTTGGGAGTTGAAACGAATTAGTGTCCTCCATGCAAATTGTGCATGACAATTTTCCGTGTGTTGTCCAACCAGACAACATACCATATGCTAGAAAGTCGCTAATCGTCCACAAAAGGACCGCCTTCAAAATAAACGTCTGGTCTCTCGACACATCATAAGCCTCCACGCCAGTATACCACAATTACTTAACTCGTCAATGAGTGGTCGAAGAAAGATATCAAGATTGCCCCGTGGATGCTTCGGCCCAGAATTCATAACCGTGAAGAACAAGTACTCTCTCTTCATACACATACCGGAGGGGGGGGGGGGGAAGTTGTATAAAGTCATAATCACAGGCCATAGAAAATGATTCTTCGTCATTCCAAATGGGTTGAACCCATCTGTACTAAGTCCAAGATAGACGTTTCGTGTTTCACTCGCAAATTCTGGATAGAGTTGATTGAAATTTTTCCACTAAGCTGCATCTGATGGATGACACATCTCACCCTCTAGAGACTCGTGCTCAGCATGCCATCTCCTCGCCGATGCAGTCTTCTCGCTCTTATACATTCTCTTTAATTAGGCACCAATAGGTAGATACCACATATGACTTTAAGGTATGTCGGTTCGTCCGTCGGTAGGCTTGTATCGTAGAATTATTAATGCACACATCCATTGCAATAAACGGGAGGCCTATATTTCACATCAATTTCTCTAACTCGTAATACAAACTTGTTGCGGTATTCCCTTCTGGCAATATCTCCGAAATCAGCTCCGTCCACTGATCCATGTAGTTTTCAGACATTTCATACCCCGCCTTTTTGTTCATCATCCGAGAAGCTACAGATAACTTTGCGTGGCCTTCACGACAACCATCATATAGAGGCTCTTGTGCTGCTGCTAACATAAAATAATTTTTTTTTGCCTCTTCACTGGGTTGTGAAGCGTATTTTGGAACTACTTCATCCTGGTATATATATCCAGGATTCCTGGTTCCACAAAACGCATCATTCACCATGTCTACAAATCTGTCTCCTTCTCTAGACACTTCTTCTCTTCCAGTGTCCTGGTTTATATTACTACCACTTGTTCCTATTCCAATACTCATCTCTTCCCCATGTTTATACCTAGGGGTGGGCATTTCGTTTTATATTGGGGTTCGGTTCGGTTCGGGTTATTTGGTTCTAGTAAAACATCAACCAAATTCTAACCAAAATTAGTTCGGTTTGGTTCGGTTCGATTTGATTCATTTAGGATCCGGTTTAATTGAGTAATGGTATGTTTCATGATTTAGAGTGGGTAACGAGCAATTTCTTTATCATAATAGACGAGTGATAATACCGCCCTACCCCCTTTGCTGGTCGCGGATGAATGTTGAAAATCAAAGGATCATACCATATGGAGATTGACAGTGGCCACTATATTAATCATACCACGGGATACCAGAGCCCGGGTTGGGATAACAAATGACCCTCTATTGGCTCTTTTATGAACTCGGTTTTTTAAATAGGCATATTTTGCACTTTCAGGCATCTAGGCTTTTCGGAAGACTTAAGTATGACTCCATACCCCCAATACTCGATATATCAAAAATCTGATGTATATCCGCTGGGATAATTTCGTTGACTTTATGACCAAATTGTACAAACGATTTAGCTAAATTAATTTGTTGACATGATGCTTGTTCATAAGATCTTAGAATATCCGTAATCAAATTAATTTGTATCCCTCCATGTTTCCCACCTTATTTAATAATTTTTTCAACGAAAAAGGAAAAAAAATAGTTGTCGACATAAAAATAAAAGAAATAAAATTCAAACTAATTAATCATGGATCCGCGCGTTCATGATTTGCACAGGATTCCGGCTTTGCAACGAGTTGGCACAACTTCGTCTCATGACATGGTACCAAAGGCAAAAAGGCGTACATCACCTAAACCAAGTCCAACACGTAAGATCCCTAAGGCCACATGGTGGAAGGGTGGGCATAGTCCTTTGGTTCAAAATATTGTGGGTACTACACGAGTTAAGAACAAGAGGGCACGGGCATTGGTCTTTGATGATGAACCGGTTATTATACCGGCGGTGAAGAAACTTAAATCAGGAAAGTCAGTTCAAGTAGCTCCAACAGTGGAACTGTCAACTCGTACTGAGAGTAATTCAAAGAATGGTTCGAAGGTCAAGAAAACTCAATAAAAAACGGTGGCTTCCAGTTTGAAGCCGTTGCAGATCAAATGAGCATACTGAGCTGGAACTGCCAAGGTGTTGGAAGCCCTGAAAAAGTTCCTCATCTTCGGCAAAATGCGCAAAGATCATTTTCCTGATTTTTTATTTTTGTGGAAACAAAACAAAAAAAAATAATTTTATGCTTCGTTTAAAGCAGAGTTTAGGTTACGATGAGTTGTTTACTGTCGAGTCGGTGGGCCGTAGTGGTGGACTGGCTTTGATGTGGAAAAGCTCTTTTGTTGTTAACGTTGTTTCTTTCAATAATAGGATCATTGACGTTCATGTCAATCATGGATCCATTTCTTATTTTTTGTCATGCGTTTATGGTGAACCGGTTCTTGCACTTTGTTCTGGAGTGCGTAATATGTTGTCTCAAATTAGCCTAACTCGTGATGATGCTTGGTTGTTGGTTGGGGATTTTAATGAATTGCTAAATGCTAATAAATAATTAGGGGGCCCAGTTCGCGAAGACCCAACATTTTGGAATTTTCGATATATGGTCTCAAACTGCAAAATTCGTGAAATTAGTAGTGTGGGAAATTCCTTTTCCTGGACAGGATGGAGGGAAGGTTATTACGTTCAATGCAAACTCGATCGTAGTTTTGGGAACGACGCTTGGTTTAATTATTTTCGGCGTTAAAAATGACATATTTAAATTTGTGGGGGTCCGATCATAGACCTATCCTAATTACATACGTTTACGACCCCATGGAACATAGTAGAGGAAGGTTTTACTTTGATAGCCGATGGCTAAATCAGGCGGGAGTAGAGGAAATAGTGCGGAGTGGTTGGCTAGGGCACGATGAGGATCTCGATATTCCATTGGTTGAACGTATTTGTTGTTGCCGTAAAGCACTCTCAAAATGGAAAAGAGAAACGAATCAAAACTCGGCAGATAGGCTTGTTGCCTTGAATTCAGCATTAGAATTGGAGGTTAGCAAGGTTGCGCCAGATCCTCAGCTTCTTTCCCAGCTAAAATCGGAGATTTCCAAAGCTTACAAGGATGAGGAACGCTTTTGGAAGCAAAAATCTCGGGACAAGTGGTTAAAAGAGGGGGATCGTAATACGCGGTACTTTCATAACTGTGTTAAGGGCCGTCGTGCCCGTAATCGAATAATTATGTTGCATGATGAAAATAATTTGGAGTGTTATGCTGAAGACTCGAAGGGTCAGGTGGCGGTAGGCTATTTTTGTAATATGTTTACGTTTACTAATCCCCATGATATGGAGGAGCTTTTTCTGGGGCTTACTTCTAGGGTTTCGAGAGACATGAATGTCACTTTGACTAGACCCGTTACTCATGATGAGATTAAATTAGCATTTTTTGCTATAAAAGGGAGCAGTGCACCTAGGGCTGATGGTTTTACTAATTCCTTTTACAAAAAAATTTGGAACATTGTTGGTCCGGCGATCACACGTGAGATAGAAGGTTTTTTTGCCTCCGGTATTTTATTGGCAGATTGGAACCACACAAATATTTGCCTATTACCGAAAATTACGACTCCTACTCGCATGAAGGATTTGCGGTCCATTAGCTTATGCTCTGTTCACTAAAGATTATTTCCAAAATCTCATGTGACAGGCTCAAAACGGTCTTACCAGATGTCATTTCGGATACCCAGGGTGCTTTTGTGGCAGGTCGGTTGATTACCAATAACATACTCATAGCACATGAGGTCACTCACGCCCTCCGTACTAATGATTTGATTAGTCAGGATTTTATGGCAATTAAGACGGACATGTCGAAAGCCTATGATCGTGTGGAATGGGTTTTTCTAGAGGAATTAATGCGTAAGCTTGGCTTCAATGAGGTGTGGATTAATTGGATTATGGCTTGTATGTCGTCGGTCACGTATTTTGTCTTATTGAATGGTCAGTCACATGGTTTTATTAAACCGGAGCGCGGTTTACGCCAGGGAGATCCTCTATCCCCGTTCCTATTCGTCTTGGGGGCAGAGGCATTGATTAATGTGCTCAATCAGTCTGAGAGTGTGGGTCGGCTGCAGGGCATTTCATTAGTGGAAAATGGGCCTTCGGTTCATCATTTGCTATTTGCGGATGATAGCTTGTTATTATGCAGGGCAAGCGAAGAACAATGAACTGAGATAAGGCGATGCTTGCATCTGTATGGTGCGGCTTCGGGACAGGTTATTAACCCAGCTAAATCCTCAGTTATCTTCGGGAAACATATCTCTGTGGGTCGGAAACAACCCTTGCAGCAGATCCTGGATATTGAGAAAGAAGGAGGAGATGGTACTTATTTGGGCTTGCCAGAATGCTTTAGTGGGTCGAAAAGAAAATTACTCCAATTTATACAGGAGAAGTTGAGTCGAGATTGAACGGCTGGTTCAGTAAAGCCTTATCCCAGGGAGGGAAGGAGATTTTGTTGAAGTACATTGCACTGGCTTTACCTATATACGCCATGTCATGTTTTCGGCTGTCCAAGGATTTATGCAAAAAACTGACTACTGCTATGACGAAATATTGGTGGAGTAATGGTGATAACCAAAAGAAAATAACCTGGGTGGCTTGGAAGAAATTATGTCTATCGAAAGAAAACGGAGGGATTGGCTTTCCTAATATTACTTCGTTTAATCAAGCGTTATTGTGCAAACAGGCCTGACGTTTCATCAGGTGATTTTATGGGATGTGCCACTAGTAAGGCTCCATCTTTCGCATGGAGGAGCTTGATGTTTGGTCAAGAGCTACTGCAGAGAGGGCTTGTAAAGTCAATTGGGAATGGTCGCGACACTTATGTTTTCTCCTATTGTTGGATTTTCGATGTTCGACCACGTATCCTGATACCGTGGCAGAGAACTTATGTTACTAGTCTTCGGGTGTCTGATCTTATTCTCCCTGGTACTGACACTTGGAATGAGGAGTTATTACGGCGGTTATTTTACGACGATGACCGAGCTCGAATCAGGAAAGTAAAGACCTCCAGGTTTCTCAGGGATGGTTCTATTGCGGTTACTCTATTTCTGGTTCATATACGGTGAAGAGTGGCTACAAATTACTTACGGATGCAGAGGCTGCAATGGCTAATCCCCTTCCACCTCTGGAGAAAACTTTATGGAGTAAAATGTGGAAAGTCAAGGTAGCACAATAAATAAACCATTTTCTCTGGAAATGTCTTTCGGGTGGGATGGCTGTTAAGGATCGTCTGCGATCACGGGGAATGCATGTGGATCCTATATGCCCAGCGTGTGGGGGAGCTAATGAAATTATATCACATGTGCTGTTTCATTGCCCTCATGTTGTGAATGTGTGGAAGTTATCAGGTCTTGATACTCCACCTAATGGGTTTTCTCAAGTTTCGACATTCTTAAATTTCCATTATCTTGTCAACCATCCTCCTTTCGGTGAGGCGGATGTTTCTTTCCCCTGGATATTATGGCAGATATGGAAAGTAAGAAATGCGCTTGTTTTGAGCAAAATGTATGGACAGCGAACCTTATTCTTCAACGTGCTAAAGATGATTTTCAGGAGTGGTCGGTAGCGCGTGAGTCCGTGCCGGCGGTAGTGTATAAGTGGAAAAAACCCGATAGATCCCATGGTCAAATGCAATCTTGCGAGTTCATGGCTACATCCTAACCGCCTTTGTGGGACTGGTTGGATTGTACGCAATAATCTTGGAACTCCGCTTTTACATGGGAAGAACGCTTTCGCAAGTGTGGCGTCAAAACTAGAAGCAGACCTCGAAGGCTTTATCTGGGCAGCCACTTGTTTGGCTGATCTGCATGTGCAACATATTGTCTTCGAATCTTCGGATCTTCAACTAGTGGACGCTTTAACTCATCCGACGCAATTTCCATCGGTTAAACCTTTGCTGGGCATGGCTTTTTTTACATTGCGCTTCATCTATGGTTGGTCTCTAACATGTTCAGATCACACTGCAAATTAAGTAGCAATCAACATTGCAACAAGTGTAACGAGAGAGCACCGATACCAATCTTATATTGCTAGGAATGGCCCGTCTTGGTTACACCAACGCTTAGAGTTGAAATATTTGGATTAATTGTTTGTACACTTATGTTATCTACCTACGGATTTGGTGACTTTGTTTTCTGGCACATTTTCTATGAATAAAATCATCTAAAATAAAATAAAATAAATAATCATGTTTGCATATCTAGATATTATTTCACATTTCATGCATGGGTTAACATTAATGGTTTATATATAAGTAAGTGATTTGAAATGAAACATCACAAAAAATGTAAGATATATAAATTCAAAAAAAGAAAAGGAAAAAAAAACAGGATATCTAGAAGAATTGGCTAAAAATATAGATACAGCCATACGCGGCCACATTGTTCCAGCAATAACAATTACTAATAACGCATCGCTCACGCCAAAAATAAAATAAAATCCTAATCCATAAGACTAACATAAACATAATTATCCATGCAAAGATCTAAATATCCAATCTATTGACCGTTGACCAGTTTTCATTTTGTTTGCTTTTGCCATATTGAGTCAATACACGGCCATATTGAGTCTATTTTTCTCTTTTTAGTAATTATAATTACTCTATTAAAAACCCCACAAGCTAAGCAAACCCTTAATTTAGTTAATTTTATATAAAGAAACAATCCTCTAATTTCTTTATTGTCTTGCTCTTTAAAAATCAGGTTTATGCCCTTTAAAAAAACAACACAAGCACCATCAACATTATAACATTCAAGAATCAAGAATGGGAGATTCAGGGCGTGGAGGAGATCACTTTCCGGGTTTTGAGATGAGCTTCCACAACGACGACTGCGTTTTCCGACGATCTCTAAACTGCCGGCTTCAGAGGAGAGCACCGTGTCCTCTCCTCTTACCACCGAGACCTCCTCCTTCTTCCACTGCCACTCCTTCCGCGACCACTACTGTTTCCACGTCTGCCTTTTGTCAAAACGGCAAAGATCCGATCCCTCTCTTGTCTCCCCTTGTTCTTCCTTCAATGCTTCAACCCAATCCAACAACAACCTCTCACTGCTGACTCTTTCCTCTTCCCTTTTCCTTTTTTAGCTTTCTTGTTTTTCCTGAATGACTATTTTTGTGATTTTTTTTTTTGGAAATGTTTTTCATCATCTGGAAAAGGGCTTTTTTATTCCCCAAGATTCAATTATGTCATTGTCTCTATATTGATTCACTAATGTGATTATGAGGATTGTCCTCTCTTGATCTTGATAAATAGAAATGAATATATATATATATATATATATTTTTTTTTTTGGGTAGGAAATGAAGATATTCTTAACATTTTTATTTATATAATAAATATACAATTCTTTGAGTTATTAGTTTATTAAGAAATAGTATCTTTATTAATAAACAATTTATAATATTGGTTCTGATAAGAAATCTTAATTTGATATATCTAAAAATGAGGAAAGGAGCCAGGAATATTGTTTTGAGACTTATTATAGAGAGTTGGATATGAACACATTCGTTGTTGTTGGGATAAAAAATAATTTTAGTTGGAATTTTACTGAACTAAATCATTTCTGTAAACTATCAAAATTTGAACAAGTTAGACTAATCATTGCTAAAATTTGCAACATTGTACAATGTCAAAAGACCTCTAAATGTAGCCAGGAATATGGCAGCATGTAGGTGGTGGACAGGCGAGTGGCTAACATGTTTACCATCACATACTACGCCAAGGCACACTGGCCTTTTTGGTTTGAAAACATAAGAAAAGTATAGGCATCAGACTTTTATCCGAACCTGAAATCTGAACATGAACTAGACAAAAAAATAAAACCCGATCTGAACTGGACAAAATATTCAAATGGGTTCTAAATTTTATACCAAAAAAAACCGAACCCAAATCTGAACTGAACCAAAACCCGAACATGAACTAGATCCAAACAATAGAACCGAATCCGACCCAAACCGGACAAAATATTCGAATGGGTTCTAAATTTCATATCCGAAAAACCAAACCCGAATCTGAACTGAACCGAAAACCGAACAGTACCCGGAAATATCCGAAATACAATTATATGCCTAAAATATTAATTATATTTAAAGTTAATAAAACATATTTATTCAAAATTATAATTCTAAATATGAAGATATTAGTTGTTTTTAGATCAAATCATTGAAATATCTAAATAACCAAAATATAACACTCCTTCTGTTTCACAAAGAGTGTCGTTCTATCAAATTTCACACAAATTAAGAAAAGTTATAATTAGACAAATCTACCCATATTTAATATAACATTAATTAAATGATAATGAAGAAATTAAGCTTTGGGCAAAGGGTAAATCTAGAAATTGAGCTAATAAATTATATTGAAAATGTAAAATGACACTCTTTGTGAAACAAAAAAATCTCTAAAACGACATTCTTTGAAAAACGGAGGGAGTAATTTATTAGCTACTTATCAAAATTTAACCAAATATTTTTCAAAATTAACTTTATTTTATTTTATTTATGATTTTTCGGGTACTCAAACCTAAACCAAACACGACCCGAAAATTGAAAAATCCGAACGAGTTCTATAATATGAAAACCGAAAATCCGAAATCCAAATGAACCAACCTGAACCCAAAAAGCCCATAAAAAAAGTTCCCCATATGATTAGGACACACAAAGTTAGTTTGGGAAGAACCACTTGGCTACTTGGCATTTTCTACTATAGGTGTTCATGAACAACAAGTAGGACAAGGAATCAAAGATTCATAACAACTTTGTAAGACCATTCGCATTGGTAGTCTCTCATATGGATTTCTCAATAAAATATATGTATATATAGTCAAATAATATTTAAAAATTAAATAAGTCTTTTATCACGAAGAAAGAGAGATTCTCAATGAGAGACTGACCAATCATGAGACATATGGCATTCCTAATATTTTAATATTATTTATCTATATATATATATATTTATATATTTTGTTGAGATTCATATGAGAGACTACCAATACGGATAGTCTAAGGAGTATGAATGGCAATTGCGAATGGAGTGCAATTTAGGAACTTATAACATTTTGATTTAAAAAATACTAATGTTGCAGTCGGTGAAAATCAGGAAAAATCACCTAAGCATACCTAGGACGTACAAGTGAAATACATAATAAGAAGGTTGATTATTAGTAAAGATAAAACCAATAAAAAGTCCACAAAGAAAGGGTTGATAAGATGACATGAGTTTGAGATGGGATGAAAAGACGGACCAATCATGAGACAATACCCATTTCTCTGATTCGTCGTGAAGGTGTGCAGGGCTGAATCTTAATCTCAAACCTCCGATTTTATTCGTTCGAAGCCCACCAAATTAGGGTTCACTTTCAAGCATCAAAATCCCCATCCTCCGTCGTATCGGCCGAGAGGTTAGTTTGATTCAGTGTTCCTTGCTCGCAATTAGGGTTAGGTTTTTCAATTATAGCCGCCTTTAATCATGGTCTCTGATCGTTTCTAGGTTTTGAGAAATCAGAATTATAGTTTCCAACTTTATAATTAGGTTTATTTGTTTTGGTAATAAGAAAGATCTCAGAGCGTATGTGTTCCTCTGTTTACAGGTGGTGTGGTTGTATGGATAACTGTTCTTCTTGTGCGTAGCAATGGGAGAGCAACGTCAGATTAGATCACGCTCTTGGAATAGAATACCCACCAAAAGATGCAGTGCGAATGGTGTGATGAACGAGTTTATTGTTGTAGATGATGATGAGGTTATCATCCTTGATTTTCCTGAGTCATCAAAGGGCAAACCCTCTGCCCCGAGAGTGATTAGCATTGACGATGACGACGATGATGATTGTAAATTCGTTCAAGAAAAATCTGCAGCTTTTAGATTTTCCAAATGCAAACAGACTTTCTCTACAATGCCTTCTTCTGGAGTTAGATTTGGTTTAGCTTCTGAATCCGAAAGTGATTTCTCAGATAGCGAATGTTCTGATTGTGAGATTTTAGATGGTTCTCATAGAGAGGTCCGCGAGCAGTGGGAGAAAGCTTTTTTTAATAAAATGAACAAGGCAGGTAAAGCTGCTTCAACTCAGGAGGCTGGTCCTTCAAATCCCCACGGTGACATTAATTCCACCGAACAACAGGATGACACAAATCCTAAGACGTCTTTGTTTGGTTCTTCGAAAGTGAAGGAAGACGATCGAGCTAAACACTCTGCTAATTCCAGGGTCTTCAGTAAAGAGGATAGTCCAGGGCCTTCTTCACTGTCACCCAAAACACAAGTTGAACATGAAAGGTCTGAAGCACCATCAACCCATTTTATTTCCCCCAAAGAACCCATATATCGAACTAGTTTCAAAGAAGGTGAAAAACAGCCAGATGGAGCAAAAGTTCAGCCTGAAACTTCACAGTCAACCAAAGACAACAAGAAGAAAAAGGTTGTGACCGCAAAAAAAAATCAAAAGAGGATGGAGATCTCGAGTTCAAGCGAATCAAGAGAACCAATAATTGATCCTATCCCATCTACAAGTGGACAAGTGCATGGTACAGCTCCTGCAATCGATATCATGCTTAACAGAGAAAAGTTGAAGGAGACAGATGAATACAAGAAAGCACAAGAAGAAGAATGGGAGTCTAGGCTGCAGCAGTTACAAATCCAGGTTTGACCACACTCTACTCAAATTTCTTAAAGTTCCTGTTTGATTAGCTGAACCTGCCATGGGATTCTTCGTCTAAATTGTCCTTTTAACCTCTGGCAGGCCGAAGAAGCTCAGAGGCAACGTAAGAGAAGAAAATTAGAAATCACACGACAGTTGGAGATGGAGAGAAGACAAAAGGAGAGGGTAGAGGAAGTGAGAGAGACACAGAAGAAGGTTTCTGCTCTGGCCTCAGTGGTTCCTGATTCTCTTGTTGATTTGCTAACATATTTTGCTTTCAATCTCTAAATCACAGGATGAAGAAAGCATGAACGTGAAGGAGAAAATCCGTGGAGAAATAACCAAATCGCTTAAACTTCTTGAACTCAAATGCACTAACATGGCATCTTTGCTTCGAGGCTTAGGGATTCCTGTCGGGGGTGGAACATTTCCTCTGCCACAGGAGGTTAGCCCACCTCTACTTTGTTAGATTCGTTAACTGCTTGTGTAATAACAATATTTATCGTAACAAAATTTTGAAATTAGGTACACGCAGCGTACAAACGAGCCGTACTGAAATTTCATCCGGACAGAGCATCAAGAGGGGACATCAAACAGCAAGTTGAAGCAGAAGAAAAATTTAAGCTTATTGGTCGCATGAAGGACAAGTTTCCATCCTAACATTGACCTAAGACGAATTTATTAAAATCCTTTGTTTTTTGGGAATGCTTAGGAAGGATGATTCCATGTAAATCAGTTTTTCAATTAACCAACAAAAACAAAATTGTCATGGGTTGTAAAGAAATGGTTGGTATCAGCGTCTTCTCTTCTTGCCTTTGCCTGTACAGATTTGAAAGCTTGTTCCTGAAGGAAAGCGCATGCTTTGCCATGTACCTCTGCTCTCTCTTGTTCCTGCAATGCATTCTCTTTTGAGCAGCTCACGCGTTGCTCCTTTCCTTTTCAACTTTTTCAACTTCCCACTCTTCGAATTCGGGATTGACCATTCTGATGGGTACACTGCTTCTGCCAGCATCCATATGTTAAAGCAAGTATTTTAAAGGACATCAACGCTCAAGATTACGGAGACACCAAAAACCTGGATTCTTAATAGCCTCGCAAAATTTTGCAAGGGTCTTTAAAAGCTGTTTGCTAACACATATCCCTACTTAGTAACTCATCTCAGTCACAGGTATGACAAGCTTGCTTAGTAACTCAAAGTTCAAGGCGCGTCTTGTTTGTAAGAACCGCAAAATACTATGAGAAGAGTTGGCAGTTAACAAACATTTAAAAAGCAAAGAAAATGATTAATATCATCTTTGAGAGCATTATAAAGAGTACCTGCATTTTTTCCCACTGCAAGCTTATCTAAATACCTGATTTGGATTCAGTTGACAATTAAAATAAGATCTTCACTGAGCCAACAAGCATAAGCATCTCCTTAATGGCCGGCTTTCCTTATTGGAGTCTTGAAGTGGACCAATACTCTTCTAATAGAGGAGCTTCTATCATGGCCAAAACCTTAGTTCGTCAGAATAGGATTCATTGTAGGAAAAAAAACACATTGTAAAAAAGATTTCTGCCAAATTTATTAATTTGCGTAGCGAGTATAATATAATTTGTTCCCTTTTCTTCTTTCTGCTAAAAATGTCAATATTCATTAGAATAGTTGTGGTTTTACAATTACTTAACCTTTAATTTGAAGATTTGTCAAAAATAAACTTTGGGAAACCTTTATTGCAACCATAACATCATTAGGTTGGCAAATAGTCACCACTGCTGTTTTGTGATGATTGTGTCTCTAATCTCCCTGTTGTTTTCTCTAAAAGTAGTGGAGGGATTAATATCCGTTATATAAGTACTTACGAATACATTAGACATAGTCACATAGTACTTATGATCATTCATAATGACAATAATAAAACTGAGGTTTTTTATTTACATACAAACACAAAGTGAAAGATAGTGAAGTGGTTTAATAATTGCACACACAAGTCCACAACCATGATTAAACGTAAAGTAAAGGTTACAACTTACAATTAATTAACTCATTCGTGAATAAATAATGTAACATCTTAGCTTAGGCCAAAAGCCAGAAATCTTTGTGACGCTTAGTAGTAAGAGTGTATCCACCAAGTTTCTTGCCTCTCTTGCGAACAGCAATCGCCATACAAGGAGAGTTATTGATGCAATACTCCACGACGTCGGTTCGGTTCATGGGTCGGGCCTGTGAAGCCCATATCATGAGTAGTCGCCACGTGGCGTGCTGTTTCTTTTGGCCTAGAACCAGTAAGGATGCTCCATGTTCTCTTGCCTCTTTCACTATGGTCGGACCTTTCTCGTCACCTTCCACAACCACCACTTCACTCTTCAACTATAAACCCAACAAAATCTAGCAGTTATTTTAGATACATAATTTTAAAAACATGTTTTTAAAGAGTCTGATGAAAAGAGATATTATAAACCTCAGGTCTTTTAAGCTCACAAATGTTTTTCAAGGCTGAAACTTTTTTATAAGCTTTTGAAGTTGTATGTTCTTCTTTTGTGCCTAGAAAAAAAAACAGAGCATAAATGTAAAAATGCACACATTTATAACAAGTAAAACCTGGTTTAAGAAAGTGGAGGAAAAGAATGGAGTCTGGTTTAAGAAAGTAAAAAATCAGTCTATAATCTAAAAATCAGTGTTAAAAAAA
>OVAP01001275.1:0-25032 GCA_900406295.1 Aurinia saxatilis | reverse complement strand
GAAACCTGATAGTCCCTAAGTGGTTAGGATAGGTCAGTTTTCCCTACACTGATGTCGGCGACAGAAAAATGGATCATTTGCGACACCCATGTGTGCATGCGACATCAGGTCCGACCCGATGCCAGGACTCGATGTCGAGTGCATTTTCCCCTTCCCTAAGTTTTGTTGACTTTCGTTAATTATGTTGACTTTTCCGGGTTTTGCCTATAAATACCCTTTTTGTTGTTTATTTTAGAGGATAAGCTTTACCAAAAACGAAAACCATAAGCTCTCTTGTAATCTTCTTAGATCTTGTTTTTAAGATTCAAAGATTTGATTTTTCGTTTGACAAACTATTAATCTCTTCTTTAATCATGTCTTGTCTTTCAATTTATCTTGTTTATGTGGTCTTGTGTGAGTAGTTTCTTCATTGATTGATGGGTATGGTAGATTAAAGGGTAATTTGTGGTTCATCTTGTGGATTTGGGTTAGTATTATGGATTCTCATGGGGATTTAGTTTTCGCCCAAAATATTTCTTGCAAGCGCATAGGTCTCGCAGTAGTACTTAGGGATCATATCCACAGAGAGCAAAGTGTACACAGTAGCATGTCCAAATTCACTCGAGCTAAGCAACAAAATAAGATGGTTTTGGTCGATCGACAGTGTGAACTGGTCGATCGATCGGAACACCTTTCGGTTGATTGCAGATTATGTGGTCGGTCGATTAATGCCTAAAAATGCTAAAAACAAATAAACGTGAGAGAATTCAATAATAAAAGGTGTTAGAAAGTCAGGCAATGCATCAGAGGATCAAGGTTTAAATTATTCAGGGTAGTAATTGATGTAAATCCTAGTTTAGGCTATATAGTTGAAATCACTATTAACTGACTATCCTTATGGTCATGCTTAGCCAGTCTAGTTCAATTGGTATCCGAGTTAATTCTAACATATATCTTTTCAGAAAGAGAACCTATGGGCTGACCAACCAATTAATCTAGGCATTAAGTTCGGGATATCAAATTCTACTAAACTATAAATAGTAAACCTTTTACTATCAAATTATGGATCTTACTCTAAGTGGTGTATTAGTAGCAGATTTATCCTATGATTATATTAAGATTTGATATGACAGTAAGCCTATAAACTAATCATTACATAATCATATTGCATATCTACAAAACTATGATTACTCCTAGCAAAACCATATTCCTAACTAAAAGACAACTCAGACATAGTAAGAGTAACCATGATGACAATGAAAATTGCTTATTATAAAGAAGAGTTTATAATAGCTTCTCTGGAATGCAAAGATTACAAACTTCGTCCTTGAAACAATGATCAAAGCAACAATGAAGAGAAGAAACAATAAGAAACCGATAAACTATTTAGCATGGATGCCTGGAAGCTTTTGAGTGTTTTCTGATGATTCTTGCTGGCTTCACTCGTCTGTATATATAGGGGAGAGAGTCGAGTAGAGGGTCAAGACGAATCAGGAGGAAGATTTAGCTAGGAATCCAAATATTTGTGATTATTCTATCTGAATCGATCGGTCGCCGTTATCTCGGTCGATCGGTGAATATCTGAAACACGTTTTCTGAAGATCCAGTATCTTTAGTGATTATCTCCAGCGTATACTGATAACTCCCCAAATGCAACGGTCTTATCTGAATTTGTTCTTGAAGCTTCCTTGAGATAATGGGCTTTGATCGATCGATGGGCCTCCGGTTCTATCGATTGGGCCTTTATTTCATGCAGGCTTTTGAATACACCTTCAATGATTAGGGCTTAACTTTTTACTCTTGAGGGCTAATGACTTGATTCCAAGCCTGACAGCTAACTCACATAGCTTGATTGTCCTAACTCCTCACTTCATTCCAAAATTAACATATTCTTCATCTGGGCCTGGACTTCTGATGTTGATTTGTTGGACTTGGTACAAAATGCCCATTTGTGACATAAAATACATTGTTTTCACAAAAACACTTTGCAAACAGAAAAAATAAGAAATCCAGTGGTTTATGTTTCAAATCAAATAGTTTGAAATCAAATAGTTTATTTGTTAAAAACACCAAAAAAAATATCGAAAAGCGTAAAATATCATCCCTATCAAATCCCCCGGGCTTAGCTTTGTTCGTCCTCGAACAAACAAATGCTAGGAATGGAAAATAAGTTCGAAAAGTTAGGAACTCGCTTACTTGTATCACAACTTAGAGGTGCAACTTCGTGATGGTCATCTCGACAATCCTGCCAAAAGTTCTCATCTCATACTCCCGCCACAACTCTCCTAACTGGTCCAACAGGAATCTCAACCTGCAAATACCCTAACTGTACCTAAATCTGACTATCTACATTCATTTATATTGCGTGAGATATCTTACTGGAAAATATCAGCTAGATAAAACAGGCTAGGTGTGTAATGAGAGGAGGCCAATATTTAGAGATGGGGCTAGTGTGTCGTACTCAAGAGATATGCGATATGTTTGCAAAAAAGCAAGAGAGATTGGACAGCTTAATGGCACAGTTCCCCAATCACTCTCTCCTTAGCTCGGCTCGTTCCTCCCCCAGGCCTAGATTCTTTAAGGGAATCTAAAGTCTTCTTGAACATCTTCGGACTCCTTTGAACGTTTTCCACATTTCTTCATTTTTGATCCCTGATTTCCCTGGCTTTTTTGCTATGGATCATAAAGCTTCGAATTTTTTATTTTTTTTTTAAAGCTTCAACCATATATTGCAAGGCACGAATTTTACCTTGATGTTGATGAAGTATTACCAGGGATAAGCCTTGAAACCTTCTCTTTGAATCTTCATGCATGTATTAAGATCGTGCATGCCCCTTTTTCACCAGTGTTCATGAGTGATTGGAAAACTGCGTTGGTCTCATCTCTCTGGCCATTTTACACATACTGCATATAAGACAAGAAAAGAAAAGAGATTGCATGCGGTTTGAAAAGAGGTTAGGTTTATGGGTGTGGTAACAACTCGAGATAAGTTAACCATTCAGGATCAGCAAGAGAGTGGTAAAGTGGATAAGAAGTCTTGAATGGATTTGTTTTTCGTAGTCTAATACCTCCAGCAAGAAAGATCTATATTCCGGTTTAGGTTCAAAGAGAATAGAGTCAAAAATCAGAATTGTTAAAGTACGTGCAAACCAAGATGTGTTGGGGAAGCTTGAGTATGGAGTTTCTGAAACACGTTCCTCGGGGCAATCTTGTAAAGATGGTCACTAGGCCGCAGTCCAGTTGTGAGTAAGGTCCTTATTCCAGACCTAGGTAGACTCAATAAAAAACTTTTGACTCGATAAAAGTTTCTAAAATGGGTGTAAAAGTGCGTCAAAAGAAACAAACGAGTTAGATAACGAGAAGTACCCCGCCCCCAATCTTGAATAACACTGTCCTCGATGTTGACAAGCTGTGAGAGCAAAATGGGAATTGAAATGGATTGAAATAAAAATGAAAGATGGTTACCTCGTTGTCTTCGAGTGTATCGAACGACCTTCTTTGTCTTATTGGAATTGAAACGACTTTACAGGGAATAGGATAGGATTTGTACCTAACGACATCAGTATATCATCATCTGTCATGTTGAATTGAGGAAGTGTTCATCATTCTGAGTCTTCATCGATCGATACAGTCATCAATTGATCGAATCACAGTGTGATTCTCCTGATTTTTTTTACTATATTTTGATTAGTGTTTAAGCACACACCATTCTATTGGATCACCAGTTTATTCGAATCAGTGGCCTCTGGTTTTCCATTTGGATAGTGAAATGAAGCTTATGAACTGCAATTGATCGATCGGTTGCTGTTAAGGAGGCCAATCGATTCTGCATCCTCTTGGTTGAATCTTTGAATCATATTTCCTGAGACACGAACAAAACCATTAAAATAAAACCTATTCTAAGATGTACCAGTGGATTGCCTCCCACTCATCGCTTTTGTTTAAAATCGGTTAGCTCGACTTCTTGACACCATGTTAATCGCAAGAATCGAAAGGTTGAGCCAATGCACCTCTAATTATTCTCATGTTTGTGCAAAAATCCAAGCATACAGAGAAATACACAGCTACCCATAGAAAATGGACAAAAGTTTCTACAAAGAGACTTAAAGCAAACATGGTATGCATCTTGAAATTAACTTTGACATTTAAATTCTATTAGATTCAAAAGCATTTGTCAAAAGTATAAAATCAATACCACTTTTAAATGTATTTTCAGGAGAAGAATTAACTTCATAACCTGTAATGTGGGGATCTCCATCAAAAAATTTGGTGGGTTCATTTTCATCATGTACGACATGTTGTTTAAGCTCAAGTTCCATCTTTGATTTTTTATGTCTTGCTTTGTGAAACACGTTATGGCATTCATCTTCAGACCCACATGGCTCGTGATCAGTTTCAATACCTAGGCCAAAACAACTTGAAGAGGATTCTTTGTTAGAATAAAAACAAGTTGTTTCGTAAGAGAGTACCTGTTTTTCTTCGATTATTTCCAGTGACTTGGATATGATCATGTTTNCTTCAGACCCACATGGCTCGTGATCAGTTTCAATACCTAGGCCAAAACAACTTGAAGAGGATTCTTTGTTAGAATAAAAACAAGTTGTTTCGTAAGAGAGTACCTGTTTTTCTTCGATTATTTCCAGTGACTTGGATATGATCATGTTTCCTGTTTTTGATGAAATCAGGATCTCCATCGTAGATATCAATAGGTGCATCATCATATATTTCTCTGTTGAAAGCATCTCGAAGTTTACTGAGAGCGTCATGAAGCTCTTCTTTAGGCTCGGGTTTTGATTCTTCGAGTTCAGAATCATTGCTGTTTTTACTACAAGATGCTATGTTCAATATCACAATTGAAAGGGGGATACCTCTCGTCTGTGGTTTCCAAACTAGAAGAAATTTGGATATCTTTAAATTGTTCTTCGTTGTTCTCCATTCGATCGGTTGACGTCTCAGATCGATCAAATGCTCAGATCGATCGAATGAGACATTTCCTTCATTCGTTTGAGTTTCTGATGTGTTGTAGTTGAGAGCAAACCTACCAAGCCTATATAACAGAACTCACAAGAAAAATCTTTATTAGTATATGATTCCAAATGAAGCTTATCTTGAACGTTTTCTTCGACTATGTTATCATTACGAATCTCGTGCATGTCTTCCATGACTTTTTCAAGATCCAATCCTTCCCTTTCTTGCTTTTCTTCAAGGCTGGAATTAGACAAAGATGGCTTCTTGGATCGAACATCGAAGATACTCCTAAATTCAAGATCAAGCTTTTCAAGCCTAGACGAATCTTCTCATAAATTTTGTAAGCTCTTCCCCACCTCTTGGTTCCATAGATACATAATCACATCCTCAAGGGTTGGTGAAGATCCATCTTTATAGTGGTGTTGAAGATCAATAACGGAAACTGATTCATCCATCATTTTTTCTTTTTCTTTTTCATTGGAATTAACTGAAACAAAAGACAATTAAAAACTAAAAAAGATTAAAACAAAATGGAATAGAAATTAAGAAAAGAAATTAGCTTAGGCTGGACCTAGCTTGTTATGTTAGTGGTCAACTGTTGCTCCCCGTCAATGGTGCCAGGAGACTTAATGGGAATTAGTTTTCGCCCAAAATATTTCCTGGAAGTGCACATGTCTCACAATAGTACTTAGGGATCGTATCCACATAGAGCAAAGTGTACACAGTAGCATATCCAAATTCACTCGAGCTAAGCAACAAAATGAGATTGTTTTGGTTTTGGTCGATCGACAGTGTGAACTGGTCGATCTATAGTGTGAACTAGTCGATCGATTGGAACACCTTTCGGCCGATGGCAGATTATGCGGTCGATCAATTAATGCCTAAAAATGCTTTTAAAAAATAACGTGAGAGAATTCAATAATAAAAGGCATTAGCAAGTCAGTCAATGCATCAGAGGATCACGGTTTGAATTATTCAGGGTAGTAATTAATGTACATCTTAGTTTAGACTATATAGTTGAAATCAGTGTTAACTGACTATCCTTATGGCCAGATTTAGCCAGTCTAGTTCAATTGGTATCCGAGTTAACTCTAACATATATCTTTTCAGAAAGAGAACCTATGGGCTGATCAACCAATTAATCTAGGCATTAAGTTCAGGAAATCAAATTCTACTAAAATATAAATAGTAAAGCTTTCACTATCAAGTTCTGGATCTCTTACTTTAAGTGGTGTATTAGTAGCAGATTTATCCTATGATTATATTAAGATCTGATATGAAATAGCATATAAACTAATCATTACATAATCCTATTGCCTATCTACCAAACCATGATTCCTCCTAGCAAAAGCATACTCCTAACTAAAAGACTACTTAGACATAATAAGAGTAACCATGATGACAATGAAAATTGCTTATTATAAAGAAGGCTTTAGAATAGCTTCTCTGGAATGCAGAGATTACAAACTTCGTCTTTCAAGCAATGATCAAAGCAACAATGAAAAGAAGAAACAATTAGAAACCGATAAACTATTTAGCCTGGATGCGTGGAAGCTTTTGAGTGTTTTCTGATGATTCTCTCTGGCTTCAGCCGTCTCTAGGAGAGAGTCGAGTAGAGGGTCGAGACGAATCAGGAGCAAGATTTGGATAGGAGTCCAAATATTTGTTATTATCCTCGCTGAATCGATCGGTCGCCGTTATCTTGGTCGATCGGTGAATATCTGAACGCTATTTCTGAAGATTCAGTATCTTTAGTGATTATCTCCACCGTATACTGATAACTCCCCAAATGCAACGGTCTTATCTGAATGTATTCTCGAAGCTTCGTTGAGATAATGGGCTTTTATCGATCGATGGGCCTCCGGTCCGATCGATTGGGCCTTTATTTCATGCGGGCTTCTGGATACACCTTCAATGATTTGGGCTTAACTTCTTACTCTTGAGGGCTAATGACTTGATTCCAAGCCCATGTGACAGCTAACTCACGTGGCTTGATTGTCCTAACTCCTCACTTCATTCTAAAATAAACATCTTCTTCATCTGGGCCTGGACTTCTGATGTTGATTTGTTGGACTTGGTAGAAAATGCCCATTTGTGACCTAAAATTCACTGTTTTCACAAAAACAATTTGCAAACAGAAAAATTGTGAAATCCAGTGTTTATGTTTCAAATCAAATAGTTTCTTCGTTAAAAACACCAAAAAATCATATCGAAAAGAGGTAAAATATCATCCCCTATCAGATTCCTAAAACATCTTGTGTGCTTAGTGTTGTTTCTTCTTTGATGAATTAGAAATAGATGATAGGCATTTCTCACACCCACAAGGTGTTTGATGAAGTGCTTGAAAGAAAAAAATGTTTTGCTTTGTCATCTTAGCCGTTGGGAAATGAGTTAAGGTGCGTAGCGGTTGATTGGGCTTGAATTTTCTTGCTTGAATTTTTATTGATTTGACAATTGGGAAATTAGTCAAATTAATGACTTTCAAAGGGATTAACACCAAAAGGGTATGCGTTAATCTATAGATTAGTGGTCCTTTACCAAGGATTGTGTTTATTGATTGCAAAGCTAACCTCCACAAAGTCATTTCCTAGTTACCCTTGGTTGTTATTGCCATTACCCATCGATCAATATTTGTCTTATTTGATTTTATAAACCGTTTTAGCTTGCTTAAGTGCTCTTGTTTGCTTTTATTGCTTTTCTTGTTTATTGCTTAATAGTCTTTGTCGTTGCATGTTTTAGAATTGAAACTGAAAACCAAACACCTTTTTATTGCTTTAGCTTAATTAGGATTTGATGTGCTTATCGCGTTAATCGTTCTCTCAAGTGGATTGACCCTTAAACTATACTACGACTACTTAAGTGAGTTATGGTTATCGAAAGGTTTTTGAATGTTAGACACAAAATAGCTTGTTCAAACGTATGAATGATCAAAATTATGAAGGTCAATATAATGATCAGTCGAATCAATACGGGTATGGAAATGATCTAGATGGAAATAGATTTCATGACATGGTAACTGATGCATTTCATGAAACTACTGCTGCATTTACTGATACTAGTATAGAGGAACCAAACCTAGAGGCTAGGAGATTCTATGATATATTAAATACTGCAAATGAATCTCTATATGAGGGATGTAGAGAAGGGCTGTCGAAATTGTCATTGGCGTCTAGGATGATGACAATTAAGTCAGAGCATAACGAATCAAAAGTTTGCATGGATAAATGGAATGCATTAATTAAAGATATTTTACCGATTTTATTATTTTAATTTTATAAAATCGGTTGGAATTTTCTACGGTTTTTAAAATTATTTTCACGATTTTTACTATTATATAATATATTTAATATGATTTTTATACTATAAAATAAAAGAAAAAAAAAGTTATTTCAAATAAATCAGATTTACTGGCCAATGCCTTTTAGCGTCGACTGACACTCACTATTGTCGCTCTTTACCATTGGTGTTGATCGACACCATCATCAGTGTCGATCGACACCCGACGCAGGAACCATGTCAGTGTTTCTGATTTTGACCTTTTTGATTAATATTTCTTTGTTTTCTCGCCTCGAGACTTTTACACACTGGGACAGTGTCGTTGAGGTCTGGGGGGAGGGAAATACTGATGTATTTTGTGATAATTTCAGAAATATTTTATACTTATCGAGTCATTTTATTGATTCATAATCAGTTTGAACTATGATCAGTTGCTTAAATTGTTTAATTGTGTCTTTTAAGAGTGGTGACCATCGTTAGCAAGGCCGATTCCAGAACAAGACTACTAAAAAATCCAAAGGGCCAATTGGTAGTACAAAGAGACCCATGCTAAGTTATGAAGAACCGAACGGATGGAGCTTATTGCACCTCTTCAATGTAATCAATGCACTAGGATTTGATTCTTCCATACATGATTGTCAGGTTCAACAAGTAAGAGAAAGCATTTGCTACTCTCCCTTTCGAAAAAGTGACTTCATAATACCGTTACAATAAAATTAAGTAAAATACTATGGTAGCCTAGGAAATGACCTTTCCGATGATGGAACCTGTATTATAGAGAAACAGAAAGCTTGAAGGTACGCTACAGACTAACCTCTCGATGATGCGGATCTAAACTATAAACTTTAGATTATTTAGTGTTACTCAAGTCTGGGAGAGTCGTGAATATTTTTGTTCAAGTGTGGATTGACAAACATTGTATGGGTAGTGAGTCTAGAACTTTCGAAGACATTGAAATCGGATGGAGAGACAAGCTATGAAAATAGCAACGGATTCGTAATGAGGCTGTGTGTTTATTTGAAATGCTAAGGATGTCAAAGGAGAAGTACATGGCGGTCAAGTTTGGAATTAGTCGAGCTAATGTGTGGATTACTAAGTTGACTAAGATCAGTTCGACATTCTAAAGCTAGGTGAGTTCTATATTTTCAAACCTCTTTCAAAGTTTTGTTTATGTTTTGCTTGAGGGCAAGCAAAGGCTAAGTCTGGGGGAGTTAATATATCTTGTATTTTATCGGTTCTTATTATAATAAACATATAATTATCTATATACTATTATTAGAGTCCAAGTGAGTCATTTTAGATGCATAGGCGATTTTTTTAGCTTGGGAAGGATCTAGAAGAATTATGGAGAAAAATGGAGCTTGAGGAGACAAAATAAGGAAACGAATAAAAAGGGCAATAAACAGAGGAGGTGTCGATCGACACCAGGGTGGTGTCGATCGACACCCTACGGAGAAAACATAATCTTTCATTAAATCTCGAGATGAAGATTGTTCCTAATTTTTTTATTTTAATTCCCTAGACCTAAAATCCGTTCTATACCCTATAAATACTTTTCTACAGTCATTGTTTAGGCTTATGCTTTAATTTACTTTGACATAGTTTTAGGGAGAGAGATTTCTCGAACCTTTTGTGTTTCTCTTTAATAACTTATTGCTTTCAATTAAATTGCATGATGTTTTGCTTAGCTATGTCTGAGTAATTCTATTGTTAGGCTTAGGTTTTTTAGGGTTTAGATGATTTATTGTTAGCCATATGTCTAAATTAGGTTGAAACCCTGAATTCTTCCTCTAGATTGTGCTCTTTGCTAGTTCATAGAATAAGCTACCCTTGAACTAGATCATAGGTTAATTATTGTACATGAAAGTGTTAATAATTGCTTGAACAAATCTTAGTATGAGTAAATTATCTATTCACAAAGGAATTTAGTTTAGATAGTTTATCAACAAGTGAACATATGTTAATTGCATAATTAATCCCTTATGACTCACAAAGGAATTTGGTTTGCTAGGAATTAATTATAGATTACATTCACAGCGGAAGTTAGTTTGCATTACAATAAGATTCATGTTTAGGAATTAAGTGGTACCTATTTTAACCTTGCGGTGTCGAACGACACCCCTCTTAGTGTCGATCGACACTCGACCGGTCTGGCTGCAGTTTTGAGTCTTTACCTGAAGTTCCCAAGGCCTAACCTTGCTTTTAATTGTCTAAAACCCTCACCATAATTTATTAGTCACTTGCAGTAGTTTAAACAACAAAAAACCCATGTCCTAGATTTAATTTAGAGTTTTATTAAATTAGTTTACAGTTTATTGGTCTCAATGGATTCAAAACCTAAGTATTACATTGCTTTAGTTGTGCTCTTGCGGTTAAATACAAAGGATTCGATCCCTAAGTACTACATCGCTTCACCTCTGTTGCATTCGCTTCAGGGAATGCTTTGGTTCCAGTAGGTCGGGCATGGTGATTTTTAATGAAGAGCTTATTAATTTGCTCTGCAACCATAACTGCTACCATCAGCGTGGAAAACATTTTATATCCCTGATTTCGATATTGCTCTTATAAGACATAGTGTTCCTTGTGAAATGTGAGGTAAGTCTTTTTGAGCATTTCTTCGTCACTGATATGTTTACCACAATATTCCAACTAGGACACTATACTTCATACGGCGGAATTATATTTAGCCACTTCATCAAAATCTTGGAACCTTAGATTTGTCCATTCATTGATAGCATATGGGAGAGTTATTTGCTTTTGGTTATCAAACCTTTCTTTGATAATCTTCCACAACTCCACTAGGTCTTTTATATGTGCATAATCATGCAGCATATAATCATCTAGATGCTTAAAAATTATCACTTTTGCCTTTTGAGAGGCAAGTGATTCATTTCCCTCTTTTGTGGTATTCAACAAGACCTTAGACGCTATATAAAGTTCAACATTGGTGGCCCATGACATATAACTGTCTCCAGTAACTCTGAGAGTTGGAATCTTAAGCTTCTCAATATTTACCATGTGTTTTCCTCTAACAAAAACCATAAAACACAATTAGAACTTTATTAATTTAAAATGTGTCCGACACATTAATAATGAAGGCGATTACAAGGAGCATTAACGCATAAATAAGTAAATCAATACTTGTGATGTACTCTTCAGGAGTAAAATCACCAAAAAGGTGTCGTAAATACAAGCAAAACTTACACATACGTATAATTAATAACAAACGAAATATTTTATTAACTGTAAATAAAATTCTTAAAAAATTAATGACAGAAGATGAAAATTTTGGATAAAATGAACGAAATATGAATATATTTATAGGTTGAAAAATTACTGTTCATTACCGTTAAATAGCCATTTGAAAGGTAGTAAATTTTTCATTTTCTTCACAGTAAATAAAATTTAAAAAAAATTAATATGAGAGGAGAAAAATTTTGGATAAGATGAATGAATTATGAATGTATTTATAGGTTGAAAATTACTGTTTATAGCTGTTAAATAGCCGTTTTAAAGGCAAAAAAAACTTTGAAAATTTTCTTTGTGACCGTTTAAAATATAGATAAAACTTATCAGAACATCAATTAAATATAATTTAATAGTTCATGAAAAATTATAAATATTTTGCTAAGTCTTATTATATAATAACTTATAAATTACAAAATTAAAATAATGAAATTATGGTAACTAATGAACAGTAAATAAATTATGGGAGGCAAAGCCATACATCAATAAATAGTTAAATATTAGGAGGCAAAGCCTTCCATTAGTAACGATGAATAAATTATAAGGAGGCAAAGCCTACCATTATGATATATTAGCAATTAATATTGAGGCGGTAGTCCGCCCATAATATTACAGACGATAAATAATATATGGTGCCTTAAGCATACATTGATAATATAGCCTATTATTATATAGTTGATCATCCGTCCACCATGATAATATGGGGTATAATAAATATACATATAAATGTTGAGATTATAGAATAATCATGCTGATAATGTGTTATAAAATGGTTGGGATAACTATGGTGAAGACAAATATTAAAAATCTTGAAAATATTATACCCTCTAAAATAAAAAAAATATCCGGAACAAGAGAAATTTTACTTATGTTTTGAAAGAAAAATCTATGAAGTACAACTGGACAAATACTTCGTTTGTTTATATAGTAGTAAACAGATACTCCCTCTATTTCACAAAGATTAATTTTTAAATTTTATTTTTGTTTCATAAAGATTGATGTTATAACTTTTAATTAAATAGTTTTTTGATAGAATCAGTTAATTACAAGTTCATAAACATACAATCAACTTTTTTCAGAACTAATACAAATAAATATTAATTGATTAAAAAAAACAAAATTAGCTAAAGAATACTGTGCGTATATCGTAATAATAGGGTCCACATGATAAAATATAATTAGATAATTGTGAGGTGCATGTTGTTTTTGACTTTGATTACACAACAAAATTCGTATTGTTTACTTTTTAATATATAAATTTGAAGAGACATCGAGATCATATTCACTTTCTTAAATCTGTAAGGCTAATGGGGTCAGCTGTAATTGTGATTCACGGATAACTCCATTTTAACAATTCATGATCTATTTTTGCGTCACTAAGCAGAGTTTGATGAATTGCAGTGAAGTGTTTCTAAAAATTTTCTTTACAATGTTATAAACTCTAGTTATAAGATATATAAATATAATTCATATGCAAATGCAGTGTTTCTAAATTTTATATGCTTTTTATCTATTACTACATAATTCTTTTGTTTAAAATTTGATCGAATTTTTTTTTTTTTTGTCACGAACTGCAAATTTTTTTTTTTGTCACGAACAGCGCTAACATTCAACATCTAGCTTCCCAAGTGGTCTGTAGAAATACTGCCTCCGGTGATATGGACTGGTCATCAAATATAAACTTGTTGCGTGCTGTCCATATCCCCCAACATATTCGAGCATGAAGAATCAGCGTTGACAATTCCAATAGGAGGAAGAATCTTTAGCCACATTGTGCTGTTGAGGAAGGAGAACATAGTTGTATCTTTGTGAAGGATTAACCTTGTATAGGGAGCTGATTGACATACTTGTTGAGCCCAAGAACAGTGGAACATGAGATGATCCACCGTCTTTAATGCACCACAGCGCCTGCAGTGATGGTGATTTCCCAAACCGCGTCGAGCTAATTGCTGTTACACTGGTAAGGCTCCAGCGAGTCCTTTCCAGAGGAAAGAGCATATCTTCAGGAGCGTTTTAACTCGCTAAAATCGTTTTTGCCAGTTAAATTTTAAGTGTGTGACAGGTGGCCCTAGACCATATCATGATCTAACCGTGTACTCCCCAGATTTGTTTGGTAACCAGGCTACACGGTCTACACGGTTAGTATAACCCAGTTCAAGACGGCGGATATCTTCCTCATGGTGAGGTAAATGTAAGCGAGTCAATGGACAGTTCCAGGTTCGAGTTGTAGCACATATTAAGTCTGTGACCCGAAGTTGCGAGAACAGAAGTGGTCTAGGTCCAACAGGGAGCATTAAGGTCTTAAGCAAAAGCCAAGGGTCATCCCATACGCTGATCGATTCTCCATTACCAACAAGCTATCCTAAACCTCTGTTTAAGACTTTACGGCCCTCCAAGATACTTCTCCAGCCATGGGAGGCATTGGAGGGTGGTTCAGCTTCCAAGAAAGATGAAGTATGACAATATTTACCTAGGTAAACACGAGCAAATAGTGTTTCGGGACATGCAAGTTTTTTTAACATCGCGTCATTAAACTCCTCAATATCTCAGAAGCCTAAGCCTCCATCATTTTTGGGTATAATTAATTTATCCCAAGCAATCCAAGATATTTTGCGTCACTCCGGTTTATCATCCCACCAAAATCAGGTGAGTATTGATTGAATCCGTTTGCAAAGCGAGCGAGGTAGCTTAAAACAAGACATAGCGTGAAAAGGCATGGATGAGAGTACAGATTTGAGTTGGGTTTCTTTTCTTGCAGTAGAAAGAGACTTAGATGACCAGCCCTGGCCTTTCGGACGAATCCGGTCGACAATGGACGTGAAAGCATCACATTTGTGACGGCCAAAATGTTCAGGTAAACCCAAGTACTTCCCGGTGTCTCCGTCTTTGGATATATGTAACACGTGTTTAACAGACTCTCGTCTACAACGTGGTGTCTTAGAAGAGAAGGTGACTGTCGATTTGGCGAGGTTGATACATTGGCCAGAAGCTTGTTCGTAGCGTTTAAGAATTTCCACTAATTTTTCACAAGACTGGCTATCCAATTTGTAGAAGAACATAGTGTCGTAAGCAAACAGCAAGTGATTAACATATGGGCTATGCCGCGAATCAGGAACACCTTGTAGTGACCCGTCTTCCTGCGTTTGTCGACAAAGCCCAGAGAGACCCTTTGTACATAATATAAACACGTACGGAGATAGATAATCACCTTGCCGAAGTCCTCGCATTGGCACTACACTTCCTTGTAGAGAACCGTTTACAAGAAATGCATACGAAACTGTTGATACACATTCCATAATCCAATTAATCCATACACTATGGGAACCCAATTTTGTGAATACCTTTCTGAGGAAATGTCATTCGATCCTGTCATATGCCTTCATCATATCCGTTTTGACCGCCATGGAGCCGAATGTTTTAGCACCAGAAATTTTTTAGTGTAAGATCTCATGAGTAACAAGGACATTTTCAGATATGGCCCGTTGTGGTACAAAGGCCGACTTATTTTCCGAAATCAGCTATGGGAGAAGACCTTGGAGCCGCTTGGTTAAAATTTTTGCAATGATCTTATAAAAGTTATTACAAAGTGTTATGGGTCGGTAATCAGCTACCTTGCGAGGGCCTAGTATCTTCGGAAGGAATTTAATGTGGGTCTCATTTAATTGGACCGAAAAGGAGCATATAACAAAGAAGTTGCGGACTTCTTTAGTGACATCGGGGCCAACTATTGTCCAAAAAGATTGGAAGAATCCTGCTGGAAAACCGCCAGGACCTGGGGCCTTCCCCGCATGTATTGAGAAGGTAGCCAACCAAATATCCTCATCGGATGGTATTTCAACTAGACATGTGTTCATCGACGGGGACACAATTAGGTTCAAGACTTCCCCGAAAACCAAGAGTTTTGTAGTGGGTCCTTTTGTAAATCTCTCCGAGAAGTAGTCAGATATAACATGAGTAATATCATCTTCCTTGTATTGACGACATCCATGTGCATCTTCAATTACCGTGAACCGGTTGCATGTACGACGGTTACGAGTCACAAAATGAAAATAACTCATGTTACGGTCACCACTATGGAGCCACATGATACGGCTACGCTGCTTCGAGAACTGTTACTCTACTTTGTATGCAGCTTCTTGGACCGCCGTATGATGAGCAATCTGGTCAAAGTCGGGGATTGTTGCCGTCAGTGCTTGGTATAGAGCCACTTGCGTCGCGTGAATAGTTTCCGCACTATTAAGCTGATTATTATTCGCCCATTGGATGAGTTCTGTGCGACAATAACAATTTTTGTCCTCTACATCAGCCGATGGGGAACTGTTCCAAACGTTTGATATGAGATCAAAGATCTCCGGCTTCTCGCGAAGTCTATTATCAAGGCGAAACATTCCCTGCTTCTTGATGCGAGTATCATTGATGTAGGTAAGTAAAGGACGATGATCATATCCCTTGAAATGGAGATATTCGGAAGAGCGAGAAAGAAATTCTTCAAGCCACGTGTTATTAATTAGTGAACGGTCCAGCCTGGCGTGAACTAGGTGATCAGAACGCATGCCACACCAGGAGAAAGGGTTGCACGTATGCTTCAAATCCCATAAAGGAGCCTTCAGGACGAGGTGGTCCACCTTTCTTCTCCCACTGTTCAAGTAACTCATTAAAGTCCACTGTTAGGAGCCAGGGAAGGTTGCGTTGGTGGCCAAGCATCGAAATGGTGTTCCAAACATTCAGTCTATGTTGTTTGACAGGATGACCATAGACGAATGTTAGAAAGAAAGAGTGTTGTTGGTATGTAATTTTAGTATCAATGAAATTTGCAGTAAAAGAAAGAATATGGATGTCGATATCATCTCTCCAGAAAAGCGCAAATCCACCATTAAGGCCTGCATATGGTACAATAAATTTTTGGGCATATCCCATCCAATCAAAAATAGAAAATACGTAATCATCTTGATTTTTCGTCTTCATTAGAAACATTATGTCCAGGAAGAGTTTTAATCTCAATTTCCTTAGGTGTCGAACCGTCAAGGAGTTTCCAAGACCCTGACAGTTCCAACTTGCTGTAATCATTGATGACTGGATGCTTTCTGGAAAACCATCGAACCCTTACAAGATGAAGGCATTACAGCCTTAGTAGAATTAGGCTTAAGAGCCTGAGAAGAAGAAGGCGTTATAACCTTACGAGAATTTATGTTCATAGTACAATCATCATTACGATGCAGAGAGCATGTAGCAGGTGGGCATGAATTTTTAAGGCAAGGACGTTTGCGGGCACTCTCATGGGAGCTTGTTGCGTTCCTCTTATGGGATGCAGCACCAGGGAGTGGACTCTGACCACCGTGATGTTTACTCAGAGTGTGCTTGGGTGTTTGGCGCTTGGTTCTTCCTCCTGTTTGGATACCCTGCTTTTGAGCTCTGTTGGTGCCCAAACGAGTTAACACATGTGGTCGATGTGGTTGTTGATGTGCAAGAGCCCGAGTGTCAAGTACAATAGCTTCAGAGGACTCGGAGGAACGATCGGTGTGTGGCTTCTCTGGTACTTGATAGCCAGGGGAACAGCTTAACGGCGCTGGTGTTAGCGTTTCTTGTGCATTCGGGCTAGGAGGGGGTTCTCATACCTGATCTCCACATCTTGCAGGACTTCAGACGGGGAATGTGACAGGATTTCTACCCGCAAGCCGGATTGGAGAAAAACGGTTATCCGTGTGTCTAGGGATAAAAGTTCTTTTTATAGCAGGACACCTGGAATACTCTTTTCCAGATGAAGAACCAGGCTTGTGTGTTGTTTCCTAGGTCATAAGCAAACCTGCAGATCGCTTACCAGTTGATGCTTGCGGAGTGTCTGCTGGCGTAGTATGTTGTGATGGGTTGGACTGAGGATCTCGGTGGGAGGAGTCATGATCCTCAGGATGAGGTAAATGAATACTATACTGGCAGGAAGCTTGTTTGGGGGACAGACGTTCATATGTCAATTTGAGGACTGAGTCGCCTCTGTAAGAGGAGCTCAGAGCCTGATAATGATTAGCTTCCGATCAATATCGATCTTTATCGATGTAATGGTAAGGGCGGACGTCCCTCGAAGCAGGTAACCGGGTTCTCTCGCTGTCATTAGAAATAGGCCTTCTGTTTTCCCTTGTATGACGAGTTGACGTAGGGAACAAGTCTCTGTCATGAGAGATAGCAGCTCTGTCTGTGGCAGGAAGGTTTAAAGTCTCAGATCGCTCAGATCTTTGATGTGGTCGGGAGTGGCGTTGCTTATCAGCTACCAGTCTCTCTCTGGTCTTCCTCTGGTTGATTCCTTAACCTCGGGATAGATCTGATGGATCCTTGGAGAGGCAGGGACAATCTTTTCCTTCGTGACTTAAGGCTCCACAGTTGAGGCTACTCCAGACGTTCATAATTGAACTCCACTGGTGCTTCCTTACCAGATCTGAACTTGACCACCTTTTTCATAATGAGCGGCTGAAGAGCATTGGCAGTGACACCCTGCCCTCTGTTGTATCTTGTGCTTCACATCTCCCCAGTTCGTTACCTATAGCCCTCAGATTGTTCTCCGTCCAAAAGTGGATGGGAAGATCCTGAATACGGATCCAGAAAGGAATCTCGCCGGGGAAGGATGTTGATGTCCACAGCTTCCATCGTTGGAGAACCACCATCGTTGGAGAACCACCATCTAGCCAGTACCGACTGCAGATCGACTTCAGTATAAAACCTAAAGTGGAATCGTTCGCGGCCAAGCACCTTAGTTTCAATCTTTTCGGATAAACTCTAGAGATGGGGTAAGAAATTGATCAGAGCAGAGGGGCTTTGGATTTTAACATTCAGAACTCTACCAATGAGGGTAAGTCGGTTATCTTCTACCAGATCCGAGTTCTCCACATCAGGGAGTAGGATTGGGGGTTCGCGTACCCATCGACTAGATCCCGCTATGGCCTTGTCTTTCTCTTCATGCGTGTATCGACGTACTATCGTCTTGTAGCTAAATTAGGTTGCGTGTATCGCAAGAAAGGAAAAATGTAAAGATTTCAAAGCAAGCAAAGAAAAAAACAAGAAAACTAGCTTGAGAGGAAAGCAAAAGAAACTGTATGAAACAGATCTAGGGGATTCAAATGATGAACCCTAGAAAAAGGAAAATCGCCCTAGAGAGAGAAACCTTAGCGGGGCCACCCATAATTTTATCGAAATTTAAAGTTCTTCAATCAGCATTTTAAAGCATACCCGCTGATGTTATTTTCACATAATACCCATTACTTTCAGTTTGGCTACAAATTAGATGGAACACAGCATAGCGAAGAAATAATTCAAATATGCATGGCATAATATCTGATAACCGAACCGAACACGAGTTTTTAAAATATCCGAATAGTTTTGAAATTAATAATACAAAAAAACCGAAATCAAAACCGTACCGAACCGACTAACCTACCAAACCAAAACATAGGAATACTCTAGTCCTATATAATATAAAAGTATATTTCATTTACTATTTGAAATGTGAATATTAATTTTTCTTGTTCAAATTATGTAGAGTTTGGATCTGTCACACTGTCATATATTGAAGTTGTTGGCTGCTTTAGAGTTTGGACACAATATGACTTGACAATCTTCACTTGATGAGTTAGTGAGAATTGTAAACCTTTGGTTAAGATACGACTTTACATGTCCAATGGTGGTTTTAGGAGAGGTTCTTATTTTTCTTTGGTTTTGGTATTAAAAATAAAATCAAAATTATTATTTATTATTAAATAAAAAGAAAAAAAGAAGCTTTAAATTTTGGGAGAGATTTAGAACATCAATCTTAATTAAATACTAAATTTAATAACTAAAAATAGATAGTAACTCCTTACCATTGAACGTGCTCTTCTACATCTTTTAACTCTTGTGATTCTTTGAGATAAACTAGTTGATTCAAAACTATTTGTGGATTGTGATAATTGGGACTTTAATTTCATGATTTCTTAATTTGGTTTGTATTTTGGGTCGGTAGTTTTTTCGGATTTATTGGTTCTTTTGGTTACTATCCGAACCGAACCAAAATTCTTGAAATATCTGAATGGTTATATTAATATATCCAAACTACCAGATACCGAAACCAAATGCCCATGCCTAATTCAAAGACAATTTTTATAGATATGGACAGAAACAAGGAACAAAGGTAACAATGCTTGCCCTGAAGAGATCTTCTATGTCAAGTCCTAGATCTAAAACCCAATCCNGGGGGGGGGGGGGGGGGGGGGGGGTCATCCTGTGATAACTAACATCCCCAATCATGGACTATTTTGTTCTAATTATTCATAAATACTAATACTAGGAAAGAATGTTGGTTGAATAAAAGCTAATTACCCAGATTACTCCAATCCATTGTTTGACCTTTTGCTCGAGACAACATCGGAGAACGCATCCAGAAGTTGCCCAGCAAGACTGCTTGGATCATCCTCTAGAGTCTGCACAAATGTGTTCACAACAGATTGCTCTTGAGCAGTCGAGCTCAGGCTGAACCATGTCAAGAACCTGGCCCTGAATGTTCTATCGATGTGGCCATCACACTCTAGCCACCTGATCACCTTCACACATTTCTCAAAAGTGTCATCAACGGGCCAACTGTCACACTCGTGGTTCTCTGACTCCTGACTGTTTGATATTGCTTTCCTCTTCCTGGTCATGAGGAATTCAAACTCAGGATCATCACCGCTTCCATCTGACCTAACCAAGCAGTTGTTACTCCTCTTCTGTGTACTGTTAGACACAGTATCGTCGTCGTCGTCATCATCATCATCATCATCATCATCATCATCATCATAATTATCAGCAGCAGCCGCCTCAGCAAGCGATTCAAATGGCACTCCATTGTCTTCGCCTCCAGAAGAATCAGGTTGGGGAGTGAATTCCTCATTCAAGTCTGGTACTGAAACTATATTTAGATCAAACCCACGCGGTTGGCGAGATGGTAATTCTTTTTCCGGTTCACTGCTTTTATCAGTATCTACATTGTATAACACATCAAGCAAGCCTTCCTCCTGAGCTTCAGCCAACTGAACATACTTTGAAAGTTGCGAGATATGGAATTCTGAGGAAATGCTACTTTTGTCCTGTCCATTTGAAGGCTGGTCATCTTCTACTAGATCAATGCTTCCCTTTTGTTTACCATCCGCTGAGTTATCACGACTCCGTTGCAATATCTCAACGCTCTTAGTAAAGCACCTGGCATTGGAATGGCCTAATAAACCAGCTTCTGTGAGAGAGACAACACGGAATGTGTACTCTGTGCAAGGTTCAAGGTCAGATATCACCATCCTCCTCTGAGTTCTACTGAGATTAAGACACAAATCATCGTCAGGGGTCTCTCCTTTCTTAAACCACCACAATTTGTAACCCTTAACATCATATTCTGCGGCACTAGGAAGCTCGATCAGACAAACAGTCAAGTCTTTTGGTGAAATATCTTCAAAATGAAACCTGCACGCAGCAGGAATCGAGCCTGCAACAGGGTAAAACTTATATTACCATTCCCTCTCACTGCAATAAAACACGAAAAGCCAATCCTTTTATACAACACATTTCCCACAAATGTCAACCATACTAACCTCTGTCTGCAGTGGCTGACCATTCCTCTGCCTTTTTGATGGCAGAAGCGCAGAGCTCTTGCACCTTGGCTGCAATAGGAAGCCTACTTACAATGCCTCGATCAGTTTTTGCAGAAGGTCCGTCAAGAGGACCGACTTCAGCCACCAGCTTAGTCTTGGCAGTGTTTACAGTGTCATGTAATTCAGAAAACCGGCTAGTCCCATCGAAAAGCCTAAAACTCAATTCTATCCTGTAACACAGTACATCGCGCCTTCGTGCTTCCTTTGCTGCCATAAGCTGCTTTTTCCAACATCTGCGATGTGCTGGGTTATGAATAAATGCCAATTTGGAATGTATGAAACAACCATAAGAGGAAAAAGGGAAAAAAAGTTTACCCAAGAATCTCAGAAACTTTGCCACATGAGTAGCAACAGATACATCCATCGAGCTTCACGAGACTCCCAAGACTAGTAACTCCAACCTTGTTTTCTCGAAAGGAGCATTCGAGGTGGCAAGACAAGCCACAGAACTCAACATCATCTGGTTTCTCGGCCTCACAGACAAACCAAAGGCTAGGGTCTTTGTTTTCGTCGAAATTATGGCAGACACAACAAGAACATCTCTTGCAGAAGGAATCATCTTTGGGCACCATCGCTCTACAAGATGCATTCTTGCAGATCCATGATCTCAAATTCCCAGCACCGTCCTCCACTTGTTTCTTGTTAGATAATTTCCCACCTGACTTGTTTGACTTGTGGTTGTTCTTGCGGAATTGCGAGATCTTCGTTTTCGCCATAGAAGAATCCATGTTTCTCGATCAGAAATCCAAGTCTTTCTAGCTCTTCTCACATAGATTACTTCCTCCATAAACCATACTCGTTTAATTCATGTCTCAGCAATTCAGCTACCATTTTCCTTGAATGGAGAAAAAGTTGAAGCGGCGGCTCAATTTGGGGAAAAGAAAGGCAAATTAGGGATTCTAGGGTATAAAGCATGAATGTAATTGAATAAGTGAAAATTACACGATGCTTCAGGGCCTACAAGCCGTATATACACATTAACAGATTATCTTCTTATGTAAACCTTACACATTAACGGATTGTCTTATGTAATATTCACTCGTAAAATTATCCAAGACTATGTGATGGGCATATAAACGGGAGAAGGCTTGTTAATTCTCAACCTATTTTGATTGAGCTCATTATTTTTCAATTATGGTCTGTTTACATTAATTTTTATGTATCAAAAATTCAAAAAGTAAACTTTTAATTTTAATAATAAAATATTAATATTTTAATTAAAATAATAATATTTTAATAAAAAATAACAAAAATATTTTAGAAAATCTAAATAATTCCAAATTTTTTTAAGAAATTAAAATTTTCTAAAATTGATTAATGAATAATATTTAATTTATAATAAAAATAAAACTATTATTCAATATTTAATTTCTAAGCAATAATTTTTTCAGAAATATTATTTTTAAGTGTAAACTATTTATAAGATTTTAGGGTTATTCATTTCTAAAATCGTAAATCTCAGAAAATGGTTCACCCGTAACAAACCCTAAACTCTAAAAACTAAAACTTCGAACCCTAAAAATTATACATAATAGTAGTTATTACATCATAAACTCTAACTGTAGAAGGGTTTAACCCTAAAATGTAAAGTCATATAAACCCTAATTGAATCATAAATCCTATAATTTTAGTAAACCCTTAGCTCTAAAACGCTATACTCTAACAAAATTTTCAATTATAATCCAAAATAATTGGATTAAATAAGTGTTTTTAGATAATTAATCTAAAATACTCAATTAATCCAATACAGTTCGGATAAGTAAGTATTTTCAGAAAAATAATCTGAAATTGTCAATTAATCCAAAGTAGATTGGATAAAAAAGCGGTTTTAGATAAATAATCAAAATAGTTATTTAAACCTAAATCCAAAATATTTTGGCTAAGTATTCAAAATAATCAATTAATCCAAAAATGTCTTTAATAATTTTTAAAATTTAACGATTAGAAAAATATATATTTTGAAAATTTATATTAGTTTAAAAATTAATATTGATGATAAAAAAATTTAATAACTCAATTATTATTATTTTGTAAATTTTAGAAAAATTTAAGAGTTTTTTTAACTTTTTCATATTTTATAAAACTTTTCTATTTTTCGGATTTTTGGATTTTTAAAAAAATTATTATTATTTTTATTAAAATATTACTATTTTAATTAAAATATTAATATTCTATTAAAATATTAATATTTTATTATTAAAATTAAAGGTCGACTTTCAGAGTCTTTGATTTAAATAGTCAAACACAACTTCGGGAATTAATGTAAACACACAATAGTTGGGGAATAAATTCGCTCAGTCAAAATATTTGGGGAATTAAATGACGGTTTTCCCACATATAAACTTTACATACTAAAAGATTATCTTATATGGGATTTTCTTTGTTGTATTCGTCCTAAACGTCTTGTGATAATTCTTTAACATTAAAATTTGTGATAATTCTTTAACATTAAAATCTAGTTAATTTTTTAGATAATCTCATGAGTCGTATGTGTTCTGATGATCACCTCATTAAAAACTTTAGCTAGGAAAACTTCATGGGAAAAACCTTACCACCGCAAAAAGAGTGTGATCACAAAAATTGTTTGGTGAAATGTTCATTGTGGGTCCCTAGTTCTCGATGGAACCAAGCCATGTGCCTGGGCCCACGGGACGCGATGTTGCTAGGCGAGCTAAGTTGGCTCGCGGACTGGGATGTGAACAATCTTGCGGGCCATACTTGATACTTAGCTCGCGAATTGAAATGTGAGAAATGTCGCGGGCCATGCCTGAGACTTAGCTCGCAGATGTTGAAGAGAGACTTGTCCCGCGGGCCATGGTAAAGACTTAGCCCGCAGAAGAAGATGGTGAGTTTGTCCCGTGGACCATCCTAGAGACTTAGCCAGCGGATGGTGAAGGGAGGCTTGTCCCGCGGGCCACGGTAAGGACCTAGCCCGCGGACGACTGCATTGGACTTGTCCCACGGGCCACGGTCTGGACTTGGCCCACAGGTGATGACTTTGAGCTTACCCCACGGGCCACGAGGAGATCTAGCCCGCGGGCTGTGACGTTGAGCTTGTCCCGCGGGCCTCAGTCGGGACTTGGCCCGTGGGTGATAGTCTTGAACTTGTCCCGCGGGCCATGGTCGAGACTTGGCCCTCGGGTGATTGTCTTGATGTCTGCATTCGATCCTTTGCGGGTCCATTTAATGTCCGGACGTTCAATTGATCATTGAGATATCAAAAGATATCAAACTGGCTTGTCTAAGGTCATTCGGGACCCGCAATGGGACTTGGCTAGCACATTGCTTGGTGAAGTCTGTCGGAACCCACTGTGAGACTTAGCTAGCACATTGCTTGGTGAAGTTTTGATCGGGACCAACCAACCAAATGTCCATAGAGTAGGCTTGATAGTTCGTCGTGAGACTTTATAGAAGGTTTGGCCCACGGAACAAGCCAAAGGACTTGTCCCGCGAGCTAAATGCCTTGCATGGCCTGTGGGATAGTCCATGACTGTGGTCCGCGGGCCAACTTGATCATGTAGCCCGCGGGACGTTCGTGCGAGCTTGTTCGCGGGCCATGTTCACTGTTTGGCCCGCGGGACAACTATAAGAGCTTTGTCTGCGTGCCAAGTTTGATCAATGTCTTGTTATACTTCACTTGACTCGCTACCACACCGGCCTCAATCTCCTCGAACACAGGTGGGGCTGCACCTCTCAGCGTCTTGATCATCTAATAGGAGTTCTCAGCCTATCATGAGGATCAAGAAAGAAGTTAGAACAAGTCAGACACATTATAACCGGTATGTATAAACAACCAACATGATGGTGCAGACACATCGGACTACTGAACTCCTCTTTGAGCCTAACAACCTTGGCACGAGTGCTCTCAACATGGTGAACGGACTAGATTGTGTACTAGCCTTCAAGACCTATAGCTAAGCCA
>OVAP01001274.1:0-21049 GCA_900406295.1 Aurinia saxatilis | reverse complement strand
TCCCACTCACCTATATATATATATATATATATATATATATATATATATATATTCCTAAGCATTGAAATTAAAAAAACACCCAAAGAAATAAAACAAGTGAGAATATTAAGTAGCGTGAAAAAACTATATGCCTTCTCTCCTCCTTCTAGAGAGAGAAAGCCCTAGATCTGATCTTAGTTTGGGACCGGCGGTTGGAGTCCTGATCCGCCGCCGGTCCCCCTCTTGCTTTCCTCTTTGCTTCTTGGCGACTTCTAGATCGGGATTTACCAAGTGGTCGGCGGCGTGGAGTTTGGATTGAGGCTTCGATATGCAACAATGGAGCGGTGAAATCTCCCAAATGGTCCTTGTTAAGCTTGAAGACCTCTTTGTCCCTTTCCATCGACATGCAAGATTTTTTAATCCAATTTGGGTCTTCTTGTTGCTGTAGGCTAGATGGGTTCGATTAGGGTTTGGGATTTAGGATAGAAATCAACGAGATCTTAGATTCCAGATTTTTAGATTTGATTCTCTTTAGTCTAATTACTTTCTAAGGGTTCCTTGGAGTTTTAGATTAAAGCCCTTTTTCAATTCGTTTCCCCTGCCTTTCAGATTGGTCAACTTTTAACCATGACCCAAAGTTAAGGTTTCTCCTCGTTTATGGTTCATAGTTGTGGTCAGGGCTTAGGTACTAGGAGTAAGTTCAAGCTACGTTTGAGATTCTCAGAGTTTAAACCTACATATCCCTCTATCAGTTCTCTTTCAATAAGTTTCCTTTCCGGTAATTATAGATACCTCAATTATCGAGGTTTGTTGTTCGAGTAGGATTTGTAGAATGTTAGGTGTGTGGTTCCCAAAACCCTGGTTCTCCTGTTCGTTCGGTTTAGCTTGTTCTTAGAGTTGCTTTATCTACTATCTTATACGTAGTAGACTGAAGATAGTCTTTGTTATCTTTGATCGTTCCACCCCTGTACTCCTCTAGTTGCCTAGACTCCTGTTGCTTCCATTTATACAGGTTGAATACTTTGCTTTTGAATTCTTGGTTACACAATTTGTCCTTTGTTGTATTCCGGTTTTGTGTTTCGCCGATTTAAGTTATTTGGGAATTAGTTTAGTGTTACACATACCTTTAGTTTTGTGTTTGTAATTTGTAAAGCTATCTTGATGTTTAATATAATTACCTTGACGAAAAAAAAAACAAAAAAAAAACAAGTGCAAAATGCAAGAAATAAAGCTTTGATTTTAGCTGCAGACGTTAAAAAAAAAAAGCTCTGATTTTAGTTTTAACAATCGATTAACATATATATATATACAAGGTAAGTAAGCAAGGTGAGACCAAGTTGAAATGCTTTGAAGAAAGGGAAACCGGGCATTGATGATTTATTGATATGGGTCACAGAGAGACGATTGGCAGGGAAAGCGACGTCCTTTATTCAGTGATGACCGTTTTACCCCTCTCTCAGTCTCTCTCTCTCTCCTCTGCAAAACCTTTCAGAAGTGTGGCAGAAACAAAGATGATGGGTTTTTAACTTTATCCTCCAAATAATTCTGCCTTCGTCTCTCCCACACAGTCCCTACAGTTGTACATTTCCTCTCTTTAAACACATTTATGTCTCTCTCTCTCCATCTCTATCTCAGTCTGTGTCTCTGTCGTCTGAGCACTCAATGAAACACTGTCTACTGCGCAACAAGGATGTGATGTAACCACAAAAATCAAGACTTTTCTCCTCCTTCAAAGTTAACAAATTATATGTAAAAAGAAAACAACCATTTGGGGTTGTCTCTATCTTCTGCTTAGCTTAGCTCTGTGTTAATGGCTCTGCTCAGAGAAGCAGCCCTTGTGGGTTTTCTCATCTCTTTGTGCTTCGGGACTACTGTGAATTCAGAACAAGGTAAGACCATCCCACCATTTTTCCATCTTTTGAACTGAAAGACGCCTTTTTTTTTAGTTTCGTAAAGAGTATTGTGATGAAAGTTAGATCTGGGTTTTCTTGATATGGTGGGTCAATTTTAAACTAGTTATATTTTTGGGTTTCTCCAGAACTGACAAATCTTCTTTTCATTTTGTTTCTGCGCGTGTATTATTAAATTAAATTAAAATAAAGGAGCTACGTTGGTAGAGATTAAGAAGTCTTTCAAAGATGTGAACAATGTTCTCTATGACTGGACAGCTACACCTTCTGCGGACTATTGTGTCTGGAGAGGTGTGACTTGTGATAATGTCACCTTCAATGTCGTTGCTCTGTAAGTTGAACCCGTTTTTTTGGTGTTGGGGCCAGGAATGGGAACAATTGTAACTTGTTGTGTCTTTCCATGCTGTGTAGTAATTTGTCAGATTTGAATCTTGATGGAGAAATCTCGCCTGCTATAGGAGATCTCACAAGCCTATTGTCCATGTAAGATAAGCTTTCTACTTTTATTTGCACTCTTTGGGGTGTAAGTGTAACTTACTCTTCTATAATGCAGTGATCTGCGAGGTAATCGCTTGTCTGGGCAAATCCCTGATGAGATTGGTGACTGTTCTTCTCTGCAAAACTTGTAAGAATCTGTTAATTATAAGTGTTACGGTCTCTTAGAAGCTTAGTGGTTCAAGTGTGTCCATGTTCTTCATCCAGGGACTTGTCCTTCAACGAATTAAGTGGCGACATACCGTTTTCTGTTTCCAAGTTAAAGCAACTTGAGCAGCTGTAAGTTTTCTACTTATCCCGCAACCACTCTTCATACGTCCTTGCTCAATGTACTCACCATCTGGAATATATACCCTTTCCAGGATTCTCAAGAACAACCAATTGATAGGACCCATCCCTTCAACACTTTCCCAGATTCCAAATCTGAAAATTCTGTATGTTTTTCTGATTTTTACGTCTCTGCTATTTTTATCTATCTAGATGATCAGACCGTGAATTTTTGGCTGCCTGTGACAATTCTAGGGACTTGGCACAGAATAAACTCAGTGGTGAGATACCGAGACTTATATACTGGAATGAAGTTCTTCAGTATCTGTAAGTGTCCATGTTTTGAAGCCTTTCTTAACTAAAAAGAAAAAAAATCCACCTCGTTTAATGTCTCTCATGCTTGGTGAAAACTGTTCTAAACTGATGAGTAGTGGACTGCGAGGAAACAACTTGGTGGGTAACCTTTCTCCAGATTTGTGTCAGTTGACTGGTCTATGGTATTTGTAAGTCAATCAATGTCTACTGCTCCATCTTAATATTATGAAGATCTTGTTGTCTAATATGAAATCTGACTTTTTTTTCTCTGTGTTCAATCAGTGACGTGAGGAACAACAGTTTGACGGGAAGTATCCCTGAGACTATTGGGAATTGCACTGCCTTCCAGGTTTTGTATGTGTGCCTACCATTGCTTCTATGCATCCTTACTGCAGTATAGTTACTGGGAAAAGTCTCCGTGATTGATTTACTTCTGATAAACCCAGGGACTTGTCCTACAATCAACTAAGCGGTGTGATCCCTTTTAACATCGGGTTCCTGCAAGTTGCCACATTGTTAGTCCTCACCTCTCTGCTGTCACCATATTGTCCCAACCGGCCCAAAGCCCTATGCTTTTAAGTTTTGGTAGTCTTTGTCTTTTCTTACAAGATGATTTACTTTCGTCATAGATCATTGCAAGGCAATCAGCTTTCTGGGAAGATTCCATCAGTAATCGGTCTTATGCAAGCCCTTGCAGTGCTGTAAGTACCTTTCTTCTACTCAAGAAAACTAATTAAAACAGTTCTGTGAACTTAAAGGTTCCATTTTTGTTTTACAGAGATCTAAGTGGCAATTTGTTGAGTGGACCTATCCCTCCGATTCTGGGAAATCTGACTTTCACAGAGAAATTGTAATTATTTACCTTCATTGTCTCCTTTCATCATATACTGTGGAAATTTGAATGAAAAACAGCCTCTAGATTACAATCCACAAGGCCCGTTCACCTATTGACCCCAATAGAGTTTAGTGGGTGAAGTCGTATGTGATTCATACTATGCAAATGACAGTGGTTATCATTTTGGCTTTATCTCTAGGTATTTGCACAGTAACAAGCTGACTGGATCAATTCCACCTGAGCTTGGAAACATGTCAAAACTCCATTACCTGTAAGCCTAACATTTTTTCACTTTTCTTTGCCATATCGTTAATATTAACTTCTGTTTCATCATCATTAATTTGTGCAATGTTTGACAGGGAGCTCAATGATAATCGACTTACAGGTCATATACCACCGGAGCTTGGGAAGCTTACTGATTTGTTTGATCTGTAAGTAACAGCCTATACATGACAAAATTTTAATGTTTTATTATTAACGTTCTACTTATATATAGGAATGTGGCCAACAATGATCTGGAAGGACCTATACCTGATCATCTGAGTTCCTGTACAAACCTAAACAGCCTGTATGTATCTTTTCTTTTAAGACTTCACATTAAAATGTTTAAGATAGCTGCTTCAACATGATTTTGTATTTCATTAATGTAACTGCAGAAATGTTCACGGGAACAAGTTTAATGGAAGCATACCCCGAGCATTTGAAAATCTTGAGAGCATGACTTATCTGTAAGCATTGATGTTTAAATTCTTTAAACTGTTGTTACTTAATTTCTGATTTCTAATATACAATATAATTCTGTAGTTTTAACCTTTGAATTGAAAGCCATTGACAACTGGTTTTGGTTGTCTTTGTTTTTTTGGTTAAACCAGTAATCTCTCCAACAACAATATCAGAGGTCCAATACCAGTTGAGTTATCTCGTATCGGTAACTTAGATACATTGTAAGCGTTTTTTCTTTTGGTTTTCTTTGAAGTTTATCTTTGTATGTGCCTTGTCCTAAGGGTGTTCATTTTGGTCTGACATTTGAAGGGATCTTTCCAACAACAAGATATCTGGCATTATTCCTTCTTCACTTGGTGATTTGGAGCATCTTCTCAAGATGTGAGCGTCCATGAGACTTACACTTTACTGTTTTCTTCGGATTAAAGGTGAAAATGATTTGTGAAATCTTGCATTCTTGTATAGGAACTTGAGCAGAAACGATATAACGGGTGTCGTTCCAGCAGAGTTTGGAAATCTAAGAAGCATCATGGAGATGTAAGAAGTATCTTCTATTTTCTTTAGAGTTTTCCATATATCACTTTGCTGTTTTGACTCTATGTTCTTGGCCTTTTTGGATTCTAGAGATCTCTCAAATAATGATATCTCGGGCCTAATTCCAGAATCGCTTAACCAGCTGCAAAATATGTTTATGCTGTAAGCGATCTTCCTCTTACACTTCCAAGCTGTAAATTAATTGTTTCAGTGGCGAAGAAATTTTGCTGTGCATGATGACACAAATGCACGTCTTGCATGTTTCACATACCTGGTAATTGATATCTATTCAAAAGGGAAACCTATGGGGGTTGGCATTGTTATTATATACATATACAATAAATATATTAATGTGAACTGAATCGATTTGGTTGCTCTGTGTGACTCAGGAACAGATTGATCTAGTGTTGTGTTTCTTGAATTGCAGGAGACTGGAAAATAATAACTTGACGGGTATTGTGGATTCATTAGCCAAGTGCCTTAGTCTTACTGTATTGTGAGTCTACACCATTGGTTCTGACATATCTTTTGTCTCTGTTTGAACCTTGTGCTAAAAATTTAATCTTACAATCTTCACTAAATCATATAGGAATGTATCTTACAACAACCTAGTAGGTGATATTCCTAAGAGCAATAACTTCTCAAGATTTTCGGCTGATAGGTATGGTAATTTATTAGGTTTTGGCAGTATCTGGTTTTTTTTGGATAGTCTTTGAGATAGCTATGCTAATCTTTTTCTTCTTTTTTTTCCTTCCAAAGCTTCATTGGGAATCCTGGTCTTTGTGGTAGTTGGCTAAACTCGCCCTGTCATGTTCCCCGTCAAACTGTACGAGGTGAATCTCAGTTCCAGAAAGTTCCATTATCAAAATATAAGAGTGAAGAACCTTATTTTTTCTATTCTTTGGTTGTCTGCACAGTGTCAATCTCTAGAGCAGCTATTCTTGGGATAGCTATTGGGGGACTTGTGATCCTTCTTATGGTCCTAATAGCAGCCTGCCGGCCGCATAATCCTCCTCCTTTTCTGGATGGATCACTTGAAAAACCAGGTTTAATTCCCAAATTACTTTCTGAGTTCTTCACCTCCATTCTTGTAATCAAATGGCTGATCCTGCAATATCATGGTCACATCAGTAACCCATTTGACTCCCAAGCTTGTCATCCTTCATATGAACATGGCACTCCACGTTTACGAGGATATTATGAGAATGACAGAAAATCTGAGTGAGAAGTATATCATTGGGCACGGAGCATCCAGCACTGTTTACAAGTGTGTTCTGAAGAACTGCAAACCAGTTGCAATTAAACGGCTTTACTCCCACAACACACAGTCAGTGAAACAGTTTGAGACCGAACTCGAGATGCTTAGTAGCATCAAACATAGAAATCTTGTGAGCCTACAAGGCTATTCCCTCTCCCCCTTGGGGAGTCTTCTGTTCTATGACTACATGGATAATGGCAGCCTCTGGGATCTTCTTCATGGTAAGTCTCATTGTTTTGACACCCAAAAATACTAACTCATTTGATTCTCTATATTAACATCTTGCTTTTGTGTGTTTTGTAAAGGCTCTACTAAGAAAAAAACTCTTGACTGGGACACACGGGTTAAGATAGCATATGGGGCAGCACAAGGACTGGCGTATCTACACCATGACTGTAGTCCAAGGATCATACACAGAGACGTGAAGTCCTCCAATATTCTTTTGGATAAAGACTTAGAGGCACGTTTGACAGATTTTGGAATTGCGAAGAGCTTGTGTGTGTCAAAGTCGCATACTTCAACGTACATAATGGGCACAATTGGTTACATAGACCCCGAGTATGCACGTACTTCACGTCTGACTGAGAAGTCAGATGTTTACAGTTACGGAATAGTGCTGCTCGAGTTGTTAACCAGAAGGAAAGCCGTCGATGATGAGTCTAATCTCCACCATCTGGTTTGTACCTTTTTAGCTATTTCTATGCAAAACATTCCGGTTGGTTTGGTTTGGTTATGTGGTTCATTCTTAGCGATTCACTTGGGCAGATCATGTCGAAGACCGGCAACAACGCTGTGATGGAAATGGCGGATCCAGAGATCACATCAACGTGTAAGGACCTCAGAGTGGTCAAGAAGGTTTTCCAACTCGCACTCCTGTGCACCAAAAGACAGCCGAGTGATCGACCAACAATGCACCAGGTGACCCGTGTCCTGGGTAGCTTCATGGTGTCGGAGCAACCACCTGCTGCGGCTGCGACCTCAACTGCAGTGACTGCTTCGTGTTACGTTGATGAGTATGCAAATCTCAAGACTCCTCACTCTGTCAATTGCTCTTCCATGAGTGCCTCAGATGCAGAGCTCTTTCTTCGGTTTGGACAAGTAATTTCTCAGAACAGTGAGTGATAGAGGTAGGAGGAACCTGAATAGACCAGTGTTTGGGTTGTGCCATTTAGAAAAATTATGTCCTGTAAGAACGAAGCACTGCCTCTCTATTTTCTTTCTTCACGCTTGACTGGCCTACTGGGTTTTAAATTAAGCATTTCAAGGTAATGCGGTCCAAAGGAGAAGACCATGCAACCGAGTGTTTTTTTTTGAAGCTCGGGCTGTTATGGTTAGTACGAGGGAGCTGGATAAAAAGCATAACAGATTAAGGAGGGGGAAAAGAGAGTGTTCAGAGATAGATCTTCTTCTCCTTCCTCTTGATCCTTTTGTATGCTTGTGTGTGCACCTGCAATAGTTTCCTCTCGTGAGTCGGTGAAACTCATATCGAGTCTGATCTTGGCAACTCGTTGCCTTTCTCGATTCAATCACATCTTTTAGATCTTTAATCTGCAAACGGAGAACAATCTTGCTCGACATCTTCAAGAGATTTAGAAGAGAGCACAACACAAGCAAGGCCTATGGACCATTCCCCAACAAACATAAAACCAGCAGCCTGCAAGGCCCACTTTGCTTTATGTCCATTTCAAAACAATAAGAAAAAACACAAGCAACTAGCAAATAATGGCCCCACTCTACTATACAAACAGCCGGTAAAAGCTTACCTTACCTTGCCTTGCCTTATGTGGATTGTTCTACTCACCATCTACATTCTACCATCATCTAACTGGGTTTTTGAGACTTTGGAGTGGAGATGCCCTAAAAAGAAGCGAAGAAAATTAATTTGCTTTTGGAGAATTATTATTTAAGCATACCAATATGTTATGATATGAAACTTTATGAATTTGTAAGTGCGGATGTAAACCATGCCATGAATTGCGAAGTGAGGTAGAAAGGGATGACTATTGTTCTCGAGTGTCTTAATGTACTCCTCTATGAAGTCAATTTGTGTAAAGAGTATTTGTTCTTTATTTCCAAGTTATATACATAATATTCTCAAAGCAGGTCCGACCCTAGGCTAAAGCCCAAGAAGCATAAGCTTTAGGCGCCAAAATTTTAATAAGAATTTGGGTCAACATAATTGAACAAATTCTTTATTGTGGTCTAATGGTTCTGTTATCATTGATTGTAAATCAACCAGGGTTCGAATAACATTGAAGGCATATATTTATTTTTTTTCTTTAGGCTGCCAAATATTTTAACATTTATTGGGCTGGACGTGTCTCAAAGGTTCAAGCTCATAAAAGTGTACTGGTCCTGTTTAATGGTTCATGGCATTGGCCAAAAAGTAGAAAATTATAACTTGGCCAAAAAGTAGAAAATTATAACTTTGTTAACCATATTGGACAATTTTGTCATATTACATCATGATTAGGTGAACATTACCCAACTCTCATTAGTTAGGCACATATGGAGCCACATTCATCTCCTCTTTTCTTTTATGTAAAACTCAGTTTGGTTTTCGCCAGTGACCTATTAGTGCATTTATTGGTTTAGTCTGGTTTACTTATATAGTATAGAATTATATCCCAGTTTATGACTTGTATAGATGCCCTTTACTTGTATCTAATAATATATAAATACTTGTGTACATATTTACTTTAGTGCTGATGAAGTAGAAAATCATTTTACCAAGTTTTCTCTCTCTTCACAAACACTATTATGGTATCATAGCTCTTTTTCTTCCATTTCTGTTGATTTCACCTTGGATTTGCTTGATTCTCTGCTAGATTGTCCTTGCGTGCAATCGGTTTCGAGAAAAATGGTGAACCAGGGACGAAAATTGAGAAATCAGAGTGTTCTGCTAGTGGATGATGAATCGGAGAGTCAGTTTCGTCGTTGCCCATCGATTCTTGAAGAACCCGAGGTCGCGCTGATCGAAGAAGTACGGAGGTTTTGGATAAAAAAAATGGAATCATATGATAATATCCACTGTCCTTTCTTCCTCCATTGCTCCGATCATCCAGGTTTGGTTATTGTTGCTCATAGTATAGAAGGAACGAACTATAACAACTGGTTGATTGTGATGACAATGAGTCTAGAAGCTAAGAATATGTTGAATTTTGTTGATGGATCTTTGTTGAGACCTTCAACAACTAACAATAGTTTCAAAATCTGGAGTAGATGCAACAGTATGATGAAATCGTGGATTCTTAATGTTGTGAGTAAGGAGGTATATGATAGTATACTTTACTATCAGGATGCTGTTGAAATGTTGGACGATCTCTTCACTAGGTTCAAGGTTAATAATCTACCACGAAAGTATCAATTGAAACAGGCGGTTATGAATCTCAAGCAAGGCCAAATGGATCTCTCATTACTAATAAGAAGAAATTGTGGGAGCAGTTGTCTAACACAAAGTCTTACATGGTGAAGAAGTGTAATTGTGATCAGGTTAAGGAGTTGCTAGAAGAAGCTGAAACTAGTCATATTATCAAATTTTTGATGGGGTTGAATGATAATCTCAACAATATTCGTGGTCAAATCCTTAATATGAAGCCAAGACCTGGATTGAGTGAGATCTACAATATTCTAGATAAAGATGTGACGTGATCCTGGTTAGGGATGGCACGATGGCCCTTGAATCACTTCACACCGTTGCTTTATTGAATGGATAGATCTCTGAACTCAGAGACAAAGATAAGTGCTACAAGGCTCATGGTTTTCCACTTGGTCATCCAAAGTTTAAGAAGAATGTCTCTTTTGGAAGTACAAACTTGGCTGCTACAACTCCTGTCCAGGAGCATGATGAAATACAATATGCGGGAATGAATGTGAATAAATCTATGTCCAAATATCAACTTCAACAGATGATTTCATACTTGAGTTCTAAACTTTCAAATGTCAGTAGCCCAGTCCCAGAACCAGCCAATGCTTCAACTTCAAATTTTGTACCAAATGTCTCACAAATATATGGTACATTTCTCTCATTCTATAACTATTCCTTTTATGACATGTTGACCTCTTCTATACCTCATGATAATGAGTTGTCTCTTAGAGCTTGGTTATAGATTCTGGAGCTAGTCATCATGTTTCTCATGAAAGGGAATTGTATAGTGAGTATAAGTCATTAGACAGAACCTATGTTAATTTACCTAATGGTCGTACATTTAAGATATAAGGGACTGATCATATTCAACTTACATATAGTCTTTTTTTTACTAATGTGTTTTATATTCTTGAATTTCGTTTTAATCTTTTGAGTGTTGGTGTTATAACTAAAGCTTTGCATTCTAAATTGAGTTTTACTTCTGAATCATGTTTTATCATTTGTCTAAACAAAAACATTTGCCTTTTAAAGCTGTGAATCATAAATGTGCAAAGCCTTTTGAACTGATCCATATTGATACTTCAGAACCATTCTCAGTTCCAATTGTTGATGGTTACAAATATTTTTAAGAAAATTTTGGATGATTTCAGTCGTGCAACTTGGATTTATATGCTTAAACAAAAATCTGATGTCTTGAGTGTGTTTCATGGTTCTATTCAAATGGTGGAAACTTAATAGCATACTAAAGTTTGTGTTGTTAGATCTGATAATGCACAAGTACTGAAATTTTGAGTTTTACTTAATCAAAGGAATTAAAGCCTATAACTCTTGTCCTGAAACACCACAACAAAACTGTATGGTTGAAAGAAAACATCAACACCTGTTGAATGTGGCTAGGGCTCTTATGTTTCAGTCTGGTTTACCTTTGGAGTTTTTTTTTGGGGGAGGGGGGATTGTGTCTTGACTGCTGCTTTCTTGATTAATAGATTGTCTACTCTAATTATAGATAACAAGTCTCCATTTGATAAATTAACCTCGAAGCTTTCTGATTATCAGTCTCTTAGAACCTTTCGTTGTCTTTTATAGTTCAACCTCTCCTAAGTCTAGAACTAAGTTTGATCCTAGGGCTAGAGCATGTGTCTTCTTAGGTTATCCTTCTGGATACAATGGGTACAAGCTACTAGATATAAAGGCACACTCAATATCAATTTCTAGACATGTCATTTTATGTGAGGATATTTTTCCTTTTGCTTTTCTACCATCTCGGATGTTGCAAAAAATTTATTTCCTCATCTTCATTTACCTGCTTTAAACAATGATGATCATCTACTCTTGTGAAATCATCGTCTGATGCTAATCCTCATATTGATGAGTCATCTTCTGTGGTTTCTGCTCCCTCTGAGCTTAAATCATCCATGCAGAGAAAACTGCCCTCCCATTTGCAGGATTTCCATTGTTATAATAATATTCCTTCTACTAATACTAGTCTTTATCCACCTACAAACTATATTTCTTATTCATCATTATCTGAGTCTTTTAATGCTTTCATTATTAGCATTACCAATTCCAAAATACCACAAAAATATTGTGAAGCTAAGCTGGATAAAGATTGGAATGATGCTTGTAAGAAGGAAATTAATGCTTTTGTAAGAACAAGGACATGGAGTATTAGTGGTTTGCCTTCTGGCAAAGTTGCAGCGGGATGCAAATGGGTGTCTACCATTAAGTTTCATGCGGATGAAAGTATTGAAAGATATAAGCAAGGTTAGTTGCTAAGGGGTATACACAACATGAGGGGATTGACTTCATTGATACTTTTTCTTTAGTTGCTAAGATGGCCACAGTTTCTCCGCCGATAAGCCTCCGCCACCTCTTTTCTTCTTCACTTATCCTCTTTGTAATGCCCAAACCACCCCTATCGGTGAGGTCCCCATGCCCTCTCTCGGCCCATGGGCCCCACTCCTGTCCGACACTCGATGCGTTAAGTTCGGGAGTGCTCGGAAAACTTCTATACTATCCCTGCAGTCACCACAATATATTTCCTCTTGTCCTGTCCTCACTCACACGGTACCGCGAATCACTTCCCAGTAGGTCACCCATCCTTAAATTACTCTAGCCTAAGCATGCTGAACTCTGGAGTTTTCTCTGGATAAATGGCCGAAAAGATAAGTGCACTTTGGTGACATAGGTAGCCAAATCAATTCTCTTAAACATCTCCACATGCACCACCATATACCATAAATCGGGATGTTACAATCACCCCCATTCACAGAGTGCACGTTGCACACCAAAACTGTCACCCCCGACAGTGTGAGCCCACATGACTCCACACTCGTCTGGGTTCGGCTCTGATACCAATTGTAGCACCCCGACCGCTCCTACCGGTGAGGTTCCCATGCCCTCTCTTGACCCATGAGCTCCACCTTTGTCCGACGGTCGGTGCGTTAAGTTCGGGAGGCTTGGAAGACTTCTATACTATCCCTGTAGTCGCCACGAGATCTTTTCCCGTGTTTTGTCCTCACCACACGGTACCGCAAATCACCTCCTAGTAGGTTAACCGTCCTTAAATTACTCCAACCCAAGCACGTTTAACTCTGGAGCTCTCTCTGGATAAGTGACCGGAAAGATAAATGCACTTTGGTGACATAGGCAGCCAAATTAATTCTCTTAAACATCTCCACATCACCATCATATACCTAAAATCGGGATGTTACACTCTTCTCTAAGCTAACCACCACGCCTTCTTCCGATCTTGCCACATGAGCCGCCATCAAGCCTTAATGTGCCCTCACGCGCCGTCGCCGTGCTCTCATGTGCCACCACCAAGATCTCACGTGCCTTCACACCCCACCACCAAGATCTCAAATGCCCCCACGCGCCGCCCACATGCTTCATCACGCGCCCACGCGTCGCCGATCCATTTCCCCACTCACCGCCTCACATTTTTGAAAGGTGAAGAGGCATCGTAGAGACTTTATCTTTCTACATATGTGCTGAACAATCCAAAAACATGCTTTATGTTGTAGATATGAGTTTCATGATATCTAGATCTAGAAAGTAAATTTGAGATATGGAAATATGAGTGTGAACAGCAAATCTGTAATCTGAACATGAGTTTATGAATTGTGTATTAGATGTTGATTGAGTGTATCTATGTGTATGTCTTATATTTTGAATTTTGTTAATTGTGTAATGGGAACTGAACTGATCTGGATTTGGAATCCAAGATTAATAAAACTGCCCGAATTGGATATCCGGAGGGATATGGAATTATTGACTCTTATGCCTGAACTGTATCTAGTATATAGAGAATGGTATAATATTTGTTTACTGTTAAAGTTAAGTCTGAAAACTGTTTAGTTAAGTAGCTTGTTATTCATTTTGTGTGTGTACTGCATGTTGTGTTGTGATGGTCCACTGGAATTGATGGGTTCCTGTTATGTTTTTTCACTGAGTATTTTGTACTTACCCGTCTTTTCTTCCTTGTTTATAGGTGAGTGAAATATGTTGCCGTTGAGGATGTCTGGTGCCCATGGAATGTGTCGTTGTCACTACTTAATTAGCCTTTTTGTTGAGTTATTATTGAATCAAACGATGAATTGTTACTAAATTATTTTATTTTGAATAAGCCTCGTGCCGACATTGAATTCTTGTTATTTCATTGGTTGATTCTTCGAATAAAGTAGAACTAGAGTTTTTGTCCGCACACTATGCGGGCCATTATTTATAATTAAAAAGATCTCAAAATCTGTAAATGAAAATTATGAAATATAATCGGAAGGTGAAGTTTTGTGTTGAAATGAAGGAGAAAAAATGAAATGATTTAAATCATTGAGAGGCTAATTAACATTTTGAAAGACTTTCTTGTACACAACGTTTGTAGTATTTTGTCTAGAACTTGTTGTCGTCATATGTAATGAGTACTTTCAAACCAGCTCACGATTTGATTTTGGAGAAAGTTACATATAGTTGTCCATGAGAGACGGCCGGTTTTTTTGTAATAGCAAATCTACTTTCTTGAAGGATTGACCTTGGCTCTTAGTGATTGTCAATGCAAATGCCAATATTAAAAGAAATTGTCTACGATGCATGCGGAAAGTAGTAAGTATAATATTATGGATATTGTGATCATTATGAATAATAGCTAAAACATTTAAATTTTAAATCATACAATATATTTTTTACCCACAATATTTATGTTCCCTTATTGATCTAGGTGTTGATACATCAAGATACGTGTATTCATGTTTGTTATTTTTATATAATATCACAGAAGATTTAGATTCGATATATGTGGAAATAAAAAAGATTATTTATAAGTAACAAACATGATACATATCTTTTGTATGTGGTTGGTATAAAATTGTAGGGAATGATAATTATATGTTTTGTAAGTCAATAACACTGTAAAAATAATTTTCCCATTCAATTATCTTTTGCGTGATAGTATCAAACTTGATACATATCTTATTTATTTATTTTTTTTACGTTAATGAAATATGGATTATAAAAGAACATTTGTTAAATTATTTGAAATTTAAAATGATTAGTTTTTTTAATATTATTGTTTGTAAATGATGCAAGTAAAGTCTTTGAATTTTCTTTTAAATATGGGTTTTATTTTCTGTGTCATTTTAATTTGAATTATTTTAATTTTTGTTGCTTAATAATATGAACCTGGCGCATAAAAAAACACTCCATTGATTATTAAAAGAAACTTTTATAGAAGACAATTAAAGAGACATAAAAAGTAGGGAACAATTCAAAGGGAAACTAAGATAACGATAGATTATAATCTTAGACTCGATGGGCTTCAAAGTTGGGCCAAAGGAGGTAGCTAATGGAATCCATTTCCCGCTCTGCGAATCCCATTTGCATGTTTGAGGAACCTTCATATAAATGGAGCGATTAAACATACAGTCAAATTTAGTCTGTAATTATCTCTTCAAACGGCTTCTTTTCCTCATCTGGTATTGCTGTAGTCTTTCCATCACAAGGTAAGCATAGAAGTCATGAAGTGAAACGTTTTCCCTTCATACGTCACTTAAAAAAGAAATAAAAAGAAGTTGTTATACTATCGTACCATAGAAATGATTATATGTCAGAAATACAAAAATTACCGATTTGTTGCACGGGGATCACGAGTGTAGGTGCGGACAAAGTTTGGCTTTTCCACCTCCTTTAAATCAGTAGAATCAACGCGCTGAAAATCATCGATATCAAGTGCGAAAACATATTTCCCGTCACCATCGTTTGATTGAACCATGATGACGTAGGGATGAGAGTGCTGAAAAATTGAATGGCTCAACTGGTTTATATATAGGACTGGGATGAGGGCATACACATAACCTAATCTTCTCAAAATTATTTAAATTAATAACTGATGACCTTAAATCTAGGCAAATATAATATCTGATGTGATCCTCTCCTTAATGTCACAATATTCATAAAATCAAATACTTATCCTTTTAAATTTACTTGTTTAACCGGAAAATCATAACAAAATAACCACTCGGTTTAATGTACTTTCCCTTAACCAAGGTCTTTGGAATTCGATGTTGTGATTGTGCCAACATGGAGGATTGTACACATTGGTTTTGCTCATGATACATAAATCGTTTTGTGAAAACTATAACCGGGAAATCAAAACAATACCACCACTCGGTTTAATATTCTTTCCCTTACTCCAGTTTTGTTTGGATTTCGATGTTCTGATTGTGCGATTATGGAGGATTGATCTTTTGATTTTTGGTCATGATACATACATTGATTTGTGAAAACTCTAAACGAAAGCCTTTGAACACAACAACCATGCATTTTAGCCTTGGGATCCGTGTACGTGCATTTGTAAGCTTGTATCCCTAAAACCAATATATAACGGAGGTTGAATACAAAATTCATTTTATACGATGATCTTACAAAATTCGAAAGAGGGCTATGATGAGAACCTTACGAACATTATATTGGAATCGAAATCAAAACTCGAATGATTAACATCAATGATATTTCAAATTCCTCAAAGAATGACTATTTCCTCAAAGAAAAGTTTTCAAGATCGACTTTACGTTCTAATTAATATTGACTGTATAATCATGGTATTTTTTAGAGACTTCCTTGTCATAAGTAGATGAATTTTATTGGTCCACATAGAATTTTTCAATAAAGTGACTTCTCAAATAATATATAGAGGGATGACAGAGAAAATATTTTAGACAGAATCCATTCAGCTATAATTACAAACAAAATTGGTGATTAAGCTTTCAAGTTGGACACTCTTTTCAAATTAGCAAATGTGAAGGAAACTTATGAGGAAAAGAACCCTCCTCCATTTTGTAGTTCAAGAGATAATTAAGTCTGAAGGTGTGGGATCGCCGCGTACTAAGCTTCTCTAGTGTCAAAACAAAGGATCTATTCGCAGAGGAACCTCTGAAGAGATGGAAGAGAATTACTGCAATTTTGGATTTCAAAAGGTTTCAGGATTGTCCAATGAACTTGAAAATGTAAAGAAGTCTGCAAAACATCAATGGTTACAGTTTTAAAAGAACGGTTCTTAAAAGGAGTCATGCTTTGATGCAGCTACATCTAGCAAAGGATCTGATTTAGTTGATGAGCTACTTCCGGCAAATGATTGTGAGAGCATGAAGGGTCGTGAGCATTATGGAGACCCATGACAATATTGTTGTATTAGTATTCATGCTGGTTAAATAACTGTTAGCTAGTTTTAAGTCTCTCTCATTCATCATCAAGATGAGGTAGTTTGAACTATGGCGGATGAATCAAAGCTGAGTGATATTTGTCCAAAAGACTCAAAATCCATTAGCAGGAATGTAGTGGAAACTAAACTTAGCTAAAAAAAACTCTTCAAAACATGTAAAAGATGAAACAATATCATTAATTAATTCAAGAGAAGCTTGTAGTTTCTCTTTAGGAAAATTATATATGACAAAAGAAAACAAACAATTACAAACCTGATCCCCATATTAAATGCTGAATTCAGACACTCAGCTTCGTTAATCAATCTTTGATCTTTGTAGGATTTCGCAGTGGCAATAAGCAAGTCTAAAGAGAGAAAAATATAACAAAACAGAGCAAAACCAATCAAGTTTCAAGTTTTTTTTTACCTGTTCACGCTAACGAATGGATCTCTGTCCTCAGAAATATACATATGACCTTAATATAAAAGAGAAGAGATTGGCTCAAAAAATTAAGATGCCCTTATCATACCAAATTATGCCTTTTGGAAACTTACATCCTTATGGTAGACCTCGAGTTCTAGTATATTAGGAGAATCTTTGAGTAACCTGAAAAGTAATTTTGTCTAATCTTGTTGACATGGACATATCTTTAGATGTTCAAGTTTATCTGAAAAGTAACATCCCCATATAAATCCTGCACATAATTAAAATAAGTTTCATTCAACCTCAAGAAATACCAATCTTATAGTGTTCTAAACTAAGCGTGATAGATGAAAGCATATTGCCTCTTGGTCAAGCTAAGCACAATGAAAGCCACTTGACATACATGATTGGCCTGACACACTTCTCGACAAACAATTCGATAGGGAAGAACTCCAAACTGACGTCTGCAGCCTCCAACTTAGGCATATTTTGAATAACATAGGAAGAAGTAGGAATACGATATTCATCATCATCAGCACAACCATTACTACAATAACTATTATAATCTGTAAATTTGAAATAATTTAAACTCAAGCACTTTACACAAAGTCAAGTTTCATATACTCATGCATATCATCATTCTTTATTATACACTGCGAACTATGTTCTTGACATGAAACAAATGAAGTTGGTCACAGACCTAAGAAGCAAAATGATGATTATGATAAGTGAAAATGCTATTCAAACTCCAAAAAAAAACGTCCAATAGATCTTTGTAAAATGCTATTCAAACTCTAAATCAATTTCCTTGAAAAAAAATTTAGGCTAAAACAGGAATGGGTAAGAAAAATCCTAGACAAAACGAATTTAGTGAGCCACTCTGCAATCGCGAGAGAAAATCAGAAACGGTTGTTTATTTACATTGAGAAGTTACCACTGGTGGTTCCAATTTCATCAGCTATCCCTCGCCATATTTTGCGTTCGTTCCTCTCAAAATATGGCGAGGGAAATCTCTAGTGATATACAAAAATGTCCTTACTTTGGGGTTTCGAATCTGCCTCTGCTGAAATATAATAGGTTCCTTTTCGTCATCATCAACCAAATGTACAGCGAGTCTGCGTGATCTGTTGGTAGATACGGGTGATAGAGGAGCGCTAGAAACATTCGAGATACTGGTCTGGGTGCTGATAACCTTGTATGAAATTCTCTTCTTTGGCTTTAAACAAACAGACCTTCTCTAACAACATCATGTAGACGACAAGATTCAGTTCTTGATGTCACAGTGTTCCTCTTCCCTACTTAAACCATACTCCTCGAGGTAATCCTCAGCTACATCTACAATAGTACTCTCTCCGCTGTGCATAATCATTATTCCTTCTGCGACCCAGTAATTGAACAATGTGTCAGTTTGTATCTCATGATCTTCCGGGAAATGGGACAGATAAAGGAAACAATGTTTCAGATGAGAAGGAAAATCTTCATAACTTAAAGATAACACACTGAATACCAAACTACCGTTCCCGCTACTTTCACCAGTCCCTCCTGCTATATTAGATCCAATATTCTCGTGTACCTTTCTTCACTCGGATTCTGTGCGTTTTGTAGCTAACAACCCTCCAAGAGTTCTCACAGTGAGTGGTAACCCTCCACAGTATTTGAGCATTTGTTGAATCTCTTCTTTTACATCATCGACCTGAAACTCTAACACACAAAACATAAGATAAGACTCTTAGTTCCTAACAAAGACCTCTCAGATTCATCCTCAGTTTCCTGTATAAGCAAGGACATACCTATATCGTTGCTCTCAAAGATAGCTATCTTCTCAAAAACTTCCCATCTTTCTGCATGAGTTAGGAATCTAGGCCTAAAAGTGATGCACCTTAAATCTGGATGCAAACCAACACCCTCATTCAGAGAAGTTAGTAATATTAGACACCAAATGACAAAAACAGTTGTCTTTATTTAACATAAAACATTATGAAATGTCCCCGGTAATATGTGCTACAAGGGTCAAGACTCACATAATCCATGTGGAAACGCTGGCTTTATAAGCTCCCAAGCTGCACTGGTCCATATATCATCAAGGACGATCAAACATTTGTCGGTTTCAAGTAGTTTAAAGAGCTCATCCTGAAGTCCAGAGACTGACATTTCACGTGTTTTTGCCTACAATCCCGAGAAACAAACACCCACGCAAATCCTTCAAAACAACGCCGCACCATCTCATGATGAAAAACCTGCCTTGCAAGATCGACTTCTAATTATTTCTCTTATTCGTCTTCCTATTCATTGTCATTACTGTAATAATCATCGAAACCAGGAAAAGCCAAAATTAAAATACCAAAAACATCATCTTACAAACATAAAGCTTTCCAGAAATTGACACTGATCCCAAAAATCACGGACATCATCTTCTTTGGGTGTAGAGAAGGAATAAAATCTTCAATCAAACATTACAAATCATGAATCAACATCGAACATCTATGAAACCGATAATAATCGAGAAAATCCGAAAAAACCAAAAGGGAACCAAAATGAAAATTAAAAAGACACACATGATCAATTTTTCGAGATAAAGAATTTTTTTCTTTGATAAATATGTTGGTAAGAATTGGAGATTTTTTCAGAGAAATGGTCACCAAAATAATTTAGGGGATTTTATCAAACACTTACACAAGCAACCAAGTCATCGTTTTATAAATTGATTGGCTAATAATTAGACACCTAATTTTTTTCATTAAAATTATTTTTTATTTAGTTGTAAGGAAGATTGTTGATTAATTACTGTAGGTAAACTAACACCCATTCGGTAATGTGAGAAGGATGGGTGTTACATTTATGTCTTGAACTTTATGGACAAGTTCATAAATTCAAACCCTACTATTCTGCCTTCCTCTAGATTCCTTGTAAATGAGAGAATCTGAATAACCGATATTTACATGGCTTTGGTCTTTATGCCTACACTTTTTTTGCTTAACAAACTTTTTGGCTTGGCTGTTGTTTCGATTATGGTCTTGTGTCTCAACCTCTTGAATCGACTCCAAAACCTTAACCACCTCACTCATCGTAGGTCTACACTTGGGATTTTGACTTAGACACTTAAAGACCAAGGCGGCAGCTGTTTGAGCTACCACACTCTTGTACTTGCATTCAAGCCTCGGATCTATTATCTGCTCTAATTTTCTTTCGTCCCTTAACATTGGTCGCGCCCATCTCACAAGGTTTTGTTTATGTTTTTGCCGGGAACTGTCCACTGATCGCTTGCCAGTTATCAGTTCTAACAAAACCACTCCAAAACTGTACACATCATTCATCGTCGTCAAGTGACCTATCACATAAGTAAACCATTCAAATATATCTCAATGTGATTATACTGTAAAATCAAAATATTATTAATTTCATATAAAAGTATTACCAGTCATGATATATTCGGGTGCAGCATAACCTTGTGTTCCCATCACTCGTGTTGTTACATGTGTATGTTCGCCTTCGGGTCCATCTTTGGCGAGACCAAAATCAGATAATTTGGCATTATAGTCCTGCAAAAATTATTAAAAAAAATCAATTAAATAATATTAGTAATTTGGTTCACTAGACAAGTGCATAGTTAACACACACAAAAAAAGTAGGAAAAACTTACAGAGTCTAACAATATGTTAGAGGTTTTAAAGTCTCAAAGTGAAGCTTGCTATGGTTGTGAGTATGATAGGTCTTCAGTTAGTGTGGTTGGCTCTACAATGAGTGATG
>OVAP01001273.1:0-25066 GCA_900406295.1 Aurinia saxatilis | reverse complement strand
TAACATAGTGTGATTAAAAATATTGGTAAAATGACGTGAAATGTATATAATGATATTTTAATATAACATGGCAAAAAATTGCAATACACTATCAAATAGTAAATCGGATAAATTGCATAGACTATATATAATAGATCTTTAAAACAAGATCACAAAAAAATTCAAAAAAGTGTACTACAATTACAAAAATATGTGTCGGACATCATTATCCAAAAACAAAAGAAATAGAAACGAAAAAGTAATACATTCCGCGTGTACCGCGGATCAACCACTAGTATAACAAATATAAATGGAAAATGACTATAGAGACAATCAATTTTTTGATGTCCCAGACGATATATATTGAACAAATTTAAATATATCGAAAAAGGATCTTAAAAATAATTACAAATATCAAAATGATTAGCAAGTATTTAAAATTTTTATGGTAGTAAGAAAATAAACAATGAATTTAATTCCTAATAGGATATTAGACACTCTATTTAGAAATAATGAATTATCTTATCAAACACAAATGATAAAACAGTGATCATAAGATAATTTATTGTTTTAGTTTGTGATCATGAATTTTGTTTATTTATAACTAAAACAGTGATTAAAAATCTTAGCAAAATGACGTAGGGTAGATATAATAATAGAAATTTCTACTATATCAAATTTACAGTCATACAATACATTGTCAAATAGTAAATTGTAAAGACTATATATCATAAAAAACTCTAAATAAGATGAGAAAAAAATGCTCCAAAACTATACTACAATTACCCAAAATTTTTTTGGCATATTGTTATCTCAAGAACAAATCAAATGAAGCTAATAAAATTAACACATCCCGCGCATAGCGCAGATCAACCCCTAATATATTATATATGGTTTAAGCCACAAAAACTACGGACATGCACTGCGAGTAACGTAAACTGTGGACTTTAGTTTAGTTAATCGAGTCCTGCTCAACCATTTGCATTAGTAGTAAGTGTCAAAAGACTCTCCTTAGTCATAGGAACCAACAAAAGGCACATGCAAGCTAATTGCATGGTTTCATCTACGATATATATCAACATCTGTTAACTAGTGTTTTACAAATTAAATTTCGAGGGATGTTTAAGCAAAGACATGTTATAGCAAGCTCCGCTTAAGTTGGTACATAAAATATGCAAAAACTCTCGACATGGTGACAGAAAACAAAAGAAGAAGCAATAGAGGCGAGTAAACAATAAAGAATTAATCAAACAAGCTAGGTGCCAAGGTGGGAACTGAGAAGGTTATTTGTGGTTGGGAACTGAGAATCAATTTTTTGGACAAGAAGAAAGGTCACATGACACATGATGTGTTTCGACTAAACGACACATCTCCTTACAAACCATCCCTCACATGATGTGCCCTCGGATGTTAGCTTTACACGACCACATACATCCGATTACTTTACTAGTTACTTAACTATATTTTAAATATCTTCAAATTCTCAGCTGTGAGATGATTTATAGTTATAATAAAGCTACCAATGTGACAAATCTATAATCAAGACATATAAAATGAAGTTTATAAAAAAAGAAGAGGGGAATAAATTTCTTAGTTTGACCAAAAATATAATCATAATCTTTGTTGAATCCAAACAGAAGAATTATAGAATTGGAGTCACGTAAGTTATTTTCTAAGAACCACCACATTTTCACGAGCTGTTTCTATCGAGAACATCCACTAAAAGTTAAACACATTCACGAGTTAGTAAGAGAAAATCATGCTTATCTTGGAACCCACCAACTTTTTGGTTCTACCCAATACCCATTACATATACTCACTATTTATGAATTACAAATGATGGGAGTTTTAATAAACTTTAAGATGAATTTAATGAACAAATTTAGAAAAGCCAGAAAGGAGATCAGACCCAAAAAAAGTTAGAAGAGTTAATTGCAGTATCATCCACCAAAAATGTAACTAAAATTATGAAATTTTGTTATTTGAATTTTAATTATTCCACCACCACAAATTCCAAAAACAGAAAAAAAAATCATCAAGGCTCAGTGTCAGTTAGATTTGAACCACACAAGATTTTACAGTAACATTTTATTAATAAATTATAAGTTAATTTATTAACACTTTTCAGTTTTTGTATTATTTATATGAGAGTCCCGTCCATCTGATTAATCGTCTATTTAGATGCTTGATAGCAGTAATTCACCACGAATGAGATATAATTGGATTCACTAATTACCACAACGATTAATCTCCCACCTAGTTCAATTAATCCCGCTTAAATCATTTTTTTAAGAAAAATAATAATCAACTAGATTTTCTAGTTTTCATAAAAGACAAAATTAAAATGACAATAGAATGGTTCAAACTCGGTACCTTAATATAATATAAAAGAGATAAACCAATAGACCAATATTCGCTAATCCTATTATTTTGAATTTATTATTCTCTATATAATCTCTGGGTTTTTTCATTAATTGCTAGGTCTAGTCCAAACATCCGATTAACACCTAGTAATTTTTCCACCCTTGGGTAATTAATCAATAATGTAATATGCTGATGGAGGTATATATGATCTGTTATCCAGAAAAGAAACACAATCAAGTGCTAGAAACTGTGTTAATTGCTTTTGGAGGGGGAAGCCGCGTTTTATGATTGAAACATGAATTCTAATCAAACATCATTAATCTCACTTTAGGCCCCCTCCAATTTATTAATATTTCTGACTTTTTTTACTTTTCTTTACCTTTCATCAATTAGTCAACTAACTTTTCTCTCCCTCCTTGGACTTTTCAGGTATACTTCTTTCTTTCTAGTTTCTAGTTTACTACGAGCTGTTTTGTTTCTGTGCAACTCTAATAATGGCTACAATTCAAATACAACCAGTATTTCCTGAAATAATGCAAAAACTTAAATGGTCACTCTCCTCGTTCCTACTTTCTGACGACATCTCATAATAACAAATATATTCACATTGAAAATTACTCATGCTAAATATCTATGGTCACTCTCATTGTCAGATAAATGGTCAATTGTAGTAAATGTTTGGTTCTCAAGTGAACCTATTATTATAACCTCATGTGTTAAAAGATTTTCCAATTTCATCCTAAATAAAGCAAAAGCTTCCTAGTATACTATCAAATTATAGTGATGTATTCTTTTTTCTATTAAAAATAAAACTTTTATTGTATACTTTTTTTCATGATCATAATTCTTATACGTTACACAACCTCGAATTATGTTTATAGTATTTGATTTCATAAGCAACGTCTAGAACATAATACAGTCATACATAAAGGGTTATATATGTGAGAGAGTCTCCATCATCCATGGTTCGTTGTCTGCTTTGGAATTAAAAAAGTAATTAAGAAAAAGGTTCGTGTGTATTAAGAAAAAAGAAACAAAAACCCTACTGCTATTAATAAATCTCTAATTACACACACACACACACACTCTCTCTCTCTCTTTATCACTAAAAACTTCTCACATNGGTTATATATGTGAGAGAGTCTCCATCATCCATGGTTCGTTGTCTGCTTTGGAATTGAAAAAGTAATTAAGAAAAAGGTTCGTGTGTATTAAGAAAAAAGAAACAAAAACCCTACTGCTATTAATAAATCTCTAATTACACACACACACACACACTCTCTCTCTCTCTCTCTCTCTCTCTTTATCACTAAAAACTTCTCACATACATACATACATACATTTCCATCTTCATTTCTCTCTGTTTTTCTTCTTCTGCTAGATCTCCAGAAAAAAACTTCAACATCCAAAAGTTTCTCTTATATCAATCTTGATTTATGTAGTGACTAATTTGGACTCTCACTGTCTCGTTTTCAAACTTGTTTCACCTTTCTGCTTGATTCGTTTCTTGAATCACAGAGTAAGTTCATGCCCTTTATCTTTTTGCTTTTTGGCTTTATTCTATTCAAGCTTAAAATTAAAAAAGATCCTGTTTTGTTCCTTGCTTGATTGATTTCTGAAAGTGGGCTACTTCTTCTTTTCTTTAATATTTTGATGTTTGTTTTATTTTATATGTCTCACTGATTGGATCAGCAATTGTTGCTACTGTATCGNCGTTTCTTGAATCACAGAGTAAGTTCATGCCCTTTATCTTTTTGCTTTTTGGCTTTATTCTATTCAAGCTTCAAATTAAAAAAAAATCCTGTTTTGTTCCTTGCTTGATTGATTTCTGAAAGTGGGCTACTTCTTCTTTTCTTTAATATTTTGATGTTTGTTTTGTTTTATATGTCTCACTGATTGGATCAGCAGTTGTTGCTACTGTATCTTCTTCACATTATACATGAATGATTTTCTTTAGTGATTGGTTTGTGTTTAGATACAATTGGATTGAGATTATCCACAAGTCTTTATCATGGAGTTAGTTGGGCGTGGCCTTTCTCCATGTGCTTCATTCCTCACTAATTATTAATCTCAGATTTACAAAGTTTTGTTTTTGATTCACAAGACTGTTTCCCAAGCTTTGACAAGTGTGTGAGCTTAACTAAATCAGTGTTTGTTGCAGTAAATATGTAAAGCTTTCAGGGATGCTTATGTCATCTCTTCATTTTTTGATACTGCAGATTACTGTTTAGCCAATTGGTGAGAAGCAAAGATGGATATCTGGTGTCAAGTTCTCGTCTTTTCCGCACTTGTCTTCACTGTGACAGCTGAGATTTACATTGTGACTATGGAGGGAGATCCAATTATAAGTTATAAAGGTGGTGATAATGGTTTTGAAGCAACTGCTGTGGAATCTGATGAGAAAATTGATACAACCAGGTACTTCCATCTTATTAACACCTATCTCTTAATTGTTGTTTGCTCATTTAACAATCTGTTACCATTTTTTGGCAGTGAATTGGTGACATCCTACGCCCGTCACCTTGAGAGGAAACATGATATGCTTCTTGGAATGCTCTTTGAGGAAGGATCATACACAAAGCTTTACAGCTATAAACATCTTATCAATGGATTTGCAGCTCATGTTACACCTGAGCAGGTGAAATCCAATTCAAAGAGTTTTGTTTTCAGTGTTTGGTTTGTAGTTCCTTACACAATTCCGCTATATTAGTAGGCGGAAATGCTTCGTCGCGCGCCTGGTGTAAAATCCGTCGACAGAGATTGGAAAGTGAGGAAGCTCACCACACATACACCAGAATTTTTAGGATTACCAACTGATGTTTGGCCAACTGGTGGTGGTTATGATAGAGCTGGAGAAGATATTGTTATTGGCTTTATCGACTCTGGGATTTTTCCGCATCACCCGAGTTTTGCCTCTCACCACACAGCAGTACCTTATGGCCCTCTTCCTAGATACAAAGGGAAATGTGAAGAGGATCCTCATTCTAAGGTTAGCTTCTGCAATGGGAAGATCGTAGGAGCGCAGCATTTTGCTGAAGCTGCTAAAGCGGCTGGTGCATTTAACCCCGATATCGACTATGCTTCACCCATGGATGGTGATGGCCATGGAAGGTTCGTCTTGTTGGTTGTTTTGTTTTATAATCTACAATATTCTGTTTTGAAGAAGCTTCTTAGTGTGCCCAAAATAATAGAAATTAGTTCATACTCAAATTCATCTCACACTTCACAAAACTGCTTATCCCTCTGCACATTTAATTTTCTTTAGTAATGCTTATTTCTGTTCTTATTCAACAATCGGCCTTTCAGTCATACAGCAGCTATTGCAGCTGGGAATAATGGTATTCCAGTGAGGATGCATGGTTATGAATTTGGAAAAGCGAGCGGAATGGCTCCTCGTGCTAGGTAAATAGATAATCCACTGTTGGCTTTAAAGACATACCCTTTGCACGTCTTTAAACGTAAAATGCTATTTTCTTTCAGGATTGCTGTTTACAAAGCTCTCTATCGGCTTTTTGGAGGCTTCGTAGCTGATGTGGTTGCTGCCATTGATCAGGTATGCAAGAACTTAGCGTAATCCTAAATTGGTTGGATCAAATTGTACTAAGCTTTGCGATTAGCAAAAGACAGTATGATGAAATGGTGATTTCCCCTGCTGCATTTGTTCCACTTTCTTCAAAGCTCTGCTTCTTTATTCTGTTTTAAGAATCTTCATAAGCAAAATAATTTCTTTTAGACTGCCCAACTTCCATAATGTCTAATATTTGACACTGGTAAAGAAGGTTCTACAAATATTATCATGTAAACATGTATGGTTTTCTGAGCAGGCTGTTCATGATGGAGTAGATATTTTGAGTCTCTCGGTCGGTCCAAACAGTCCTCCAGCTAATACCAAGACAACATTCTTGAATCCATTTGATGCTACACTTCTTGGTGCCGTTAAAGCTGGTGTTTTTGTTGCTCAAGCTGCTGGAAATGGAGGTCCCTTTCCAAAAACTCTGGTTTCATACAGCCCTTGGATAACTACTGTGGCTGCTGCAATTGATGATCGTAGATATAAAAACCATCTGACCCTTGGGAATGGAAAAATGCTGGCAGGAATAGGATTATCACGTAAGTTTCTCCATTCTCTGATCTACGTATATATAATATATATTCACATAATAATATCTTATTTAGGAAGCAAACTTAAATTCTTCAAAAAGAGTTGTTTTCTAAGTGTCTTTTGATCAATCATGATGTATGCAGCTTCTACTCGACCTCATCGGTCGTACAAGATGGTCTCTGCAAATGATGTTCTGCTTGATTCGTCTGGTACAAAATCCAATCCGTCGGATTGCCAGAGGCCGGAAGTCTTGAACAAAAAGTTGGTTGAAGGAAACATTCTACTTTGTGGATATTCTTTCAACTTTGTGGCTGGTTCAGCTTCCATCAAGAAAGTTGCTGAAACCGCAAAGCATCTGGGCGCCGCTGGTTTCGTTCTTGTTGTCGAAAATGTCTCTCCAGGAACAAAATTTGATCCTGTTCCTTCTTGCATTCCAGGAATTCTGATTACAGATGTCTCTAAGTCAATGGTAATACATTTTTCTATGCTTTGACTAAACAGCTTATGCCTTCATTCCTTCATCTTTCCTGAATTTGGAATGTTTTTTAGGATTTGATTGATTACTACAATGTCACGACGTCTAGAGATTGGATGGGAAGGGTAAAGAACTTTAAAGCTGAAGGAAGCATCGGAGACGGTTTGGAACCCATTCTTCACAAATCCGCACCTGAAGTGGCTCTGTTCTCAGCTAGAGGACCCAACACTAAAGATTTCAGCTTTCACGATGCTGATCTCCTCAAACCAGATATTCTTGCTCCCGGCTCTCTTATATGGTCTGCTTGGTCTGAAAATGGAACAGACGAGGCTAATTATGTCGGTAAGCATTTTGTCAAATCTTGTCAGAATTATCCATGAGTAAGTACTCTAGAGCAAGAAACTAAATATTCAGTTTTCGACTACTGAGCAGGCGAAGGATTTGCACTAATTTCGGGTACAAGCATGGCTGCACCACACATTGCGGGTATAGCTGCTCTAGTGAAACAGAAGCATCCTCAATGGAGTCCAGCTGCTATCAAATCAGCTTTGATGACAACCTCAACAGTCATGGATCGAGCAGGAAGGCCTCTCCAAGCACAGCAATATTCTGAAACAGAGACAGTGACGCTTGTTAAAGCAACACCTTTTGATTATGGAAGTGGTCATGTCAATCCAAGCGCTGCTCTGGATCCAGGTCTCATCTTTGATGCAGGTAAATTCTTGTCTCAAATGACATAAACTTCTCGGTTTTTTTATCTTCCCTTTGATCTCTTGTCAGTAGGACACACATATAAACTATGATGGTAGGGAGTGAGCATTTGGTCTTTCAGTTTGTTGCGGTTCTATGTATACGCCTCTACCCTTTAGTGAATGATGGGGTTTTCTTGTAGGTTATGAGGACTATTTAGGCTTCTTGTGCACCACGCCGGGTATCCATGCTCACGAGATAAGGAACTTTACAAACACTCCTTGCAATTTCAAAATGGGACATCCTTCAAACTTCAACACACCATCCATAGCCATCTCTCATCTCGCGAGAACCCAAACTGTAACCAGAAGAGTGACAAATGTTGCAGACGAGGAGGAAACATACACAATCACATCAAGAATGGAGCCATCCATAGCCATTGAAGTAAGCCCTCCTGCAATGACGCTTAGAGAGGGAGCTTCGAAAAGCTTCTCGGTGACTCTAACAGTGAGATCAGTGACCGGAGGTTATAGCTTCGGAGAGGTGACACTGAAAGGAAGCCGAGGGCATAAAGTGACTCTCCCTGTTGTTGCTATGGGACAAAGGCGATGAAGAAAAAATATGAGATTTTGTAAGATTATTATTATTATTATTATTATTGTTGTTGTAATATGCAGTAATAATATGTGGTTTTGTCCGAGTAAAAAAGAATAATACAGTTTGTATAATTAGTTATTTTTCTTTGTTATATTTGTTCTTCTAAACTCCATTTTAAGAGATAATATATGATATATGCTTTAGCTCTGTTAAATGATAATCTTTTTAGTTCTGTTCTGCACCCAGAGACAAGAATAAGCATTTCAGAAACAAGAGGGTTCCTAAAAAGAGTTCTTTGTTATAAAGGTAAAGTTATAAAAGTGGTGCAACAGGTTAAATCTCAAGGACACCCTTTCATCAGCAAACAAAATTGGATTCAATTGTCACCATATACGCACAGTAAATTTTATCTATTCACCTCCATATAAACAAGCATTGTAATTGATCATTTGCACATCACGAATACAACTTCACATATATTTCACTTATACAGATTTCTCTCGTTCTCGGGTATCCTTATTCTAGAGGGTATAAAATCTTTTATTCTTTATAATTGATGTCTTCACCATAATTACCCAATCCATTTTCATAACATGTTATCAGCATGATCACTCTATAATCTCAAATTTTATATGTATACTTATTATATCCATATTATCATAGTGGGCGGATTGTCGCCTGTATAATAATATGCTATATTATCAATGGATGCTTAAGACACCATATATTATTTATTGGCTGTGTGGACTACCGCCTCAATATTAACCGCTAATACATCAAAATGGAAGGCTTTGCCTCCCCATAATTTTATTTACTGATAATCGATGGCTCACCCATTAGTAATTTATTTACTGTCCACTAATTACAGTAATTTCATTATTGAGAAGCTTAAGATTCCAGCTCTCAGAGTTATTGGAGACAATTATATGTCATGGGCCACTGATGCTGAACTTTATCTAGAGTCTAAGGACTTGTTGGATACCATAAAAGAGGGAAATGAATCGCTTGCCTCTCAAAAGGCAAAAGTGATCATTTTCATAAGGAAACATCTAGATGATAATCTGCTGCATGAATTATGCACATATAAAAGACCTCGTGGAGTTGTGGAAGATTATCAAAGGGAGGTTTGATAACCAAAAACAAATAACTCTCCCACATGTTATGGATGAATGGACAAATATAAGGTTCCAGGATTTTGATGAAGTGGGTAAATATAATTCTGCCATATCAAGAATAGTGTCCCATTTGGAATATTGTGGTAAGCATATTAATGATGAAGAATTGCTCAACAAGACTTACCTTACATTCTACATGAAACACTATGTCTTACAAGAGCAATATCGAAACCAGGGATATAAAAGATTTTCTGAGCTAATGGTAGCACTTATGGTGGCAGAGCAAAATAATAAGCTCCTCATAAAAAATCATAATGCCCGACCTACATAAACCAAAGCATTCCCTGAAGTGAATGCAACAGAGGTGAAAAATTCGGAGAACATGGAGATGAAGAATATGGAGAGAGGAAATCAAACGTATAGGGGTCGTGGTCGTGGTCGCGGTCATGGTTTTTATCGCGGACGTGGAAGATTTTATAACCCACAAGGAAGGAAATCTAATAAATGGAATCGATCTGAACAATCCTCCCAAGGGAAAGAAACTCAAGGAAATACCACCCAGAAGCGTGAGAATGTATGTTACAGATGTGGAAATAAAGGACATTGGTCTCAAACGTGTCGAACCCCTCCACACTTTTGTAAGTTGTACCAAGAGTCAATCAAAGGAAAGGGCAAGGAAGTGAACATCTTGGAACACTCAGAGGGTACAACTCACCTTGAGGCTTCCGACTTTATGGATGATGTCGACATGACCGCTCCAAATAACTAAAAGGCCCATAATAAGACTACTGAATAGTCTTCAGCTATATTATAAATAATGTAGTGTATTTCAGTTGTTTGAGGAATAATGTTGTGTTTCACAACAAACTAATGTATAGGTATTGTGTGTTTCTTTTTCATATATGAATGAAATTTACTTTCTTTTATTAATGCAATACAAGTAAGACGATATTCAAAGAAAAACGTTGGAGAAACTTGCATACCAGATAGTGGAACAACACACACTATCTTGAAACACAAGAAATACTTCTCTGATTTAAAACCAATGCGAAGTATTGTCAATACAATATCGGTCCTGCATACTTGATTGAAGGGACTGGTAAAGCCAACTTTATGTTGCCTAATGGAACAAAATTTTCCATAAACAATGCTTTATTTTCCCCAAATTCTAAAAGGAATTTTTTAAGTTTCAATGACATATACACTCAAGGATTTGATACTCAGTCCGTAACTGAGAATGAAAAGAAATATATGTTCATAATTTGTGATAAAACAAGGAAAAGGCAAGTTTTAGAGAAAATACCAAAACTTCCTTGTGGTTTGCATCACACTTATATAAATGTAATTGAATCACACCTTGTGATAAAAAGGAATCTAGAATATTTCACATTATGGCATGATCGCCTCGGCCATCCAAGCACTACGATGATGCAAAGAATTATAGAGAACTCGCATGGACATCCATTGAAAGTTCAAGAGATATATCAGGGGAATAAAACGACATGTACTGCATGTTCTCTTGGAAAATTAATCATAAAGCCATTACCAACAAAGATTGATAAAGAATCACCGACATTCCTTGAACGGATTCAAGGTGACGTTTGTGGACCAATACATCCACCATGTGGACCCTTTCACTATTTTATGGTACTCATTGACGCATATAGCAGATGGTCACATGTTTGCCTGTTATCATCTTGAAACTTGGCATTTGCAAGATTTCTTACCCAGATCATTAAACTGAGAGCTGAGTTTCCTGATGACCCTATTAAGAAAGTCAGATTAGATATTGCAGACGAATTCACATCTCAGACGTTTAATGATTATTGCACGGTGATGGGGATTGATGTTGAACATCTTGTAGCTCATGTTCATACACAAAATGGTTTGGCCGAATCTCATATCAAACGTTTGCAACTGATTGCAAGGCCACTAATTATGAAATCAAAACTTCCAATCTCTGTGTGGGGACATGCCATTTTGCACGCTGAAGCGCTTATTCGGATAAGACCAAGCGCATATAATAGATATTCTCCATTTCAGCTAGCGTTTGGTCGAGAACCGAATATTTCTCATTTAAGGACTTTCGGTTGTGCAGTATATGTGCCACTAGCACCACCACAACGTACAAATATGGGACCACAATGAAGGTTAGGTATATATGTTGGATATGATTCTCCATCAATTATACGATACCTAGAACCTCAAACTGGTGATCTTTTTACAGCACACTTTGCTGACTGTCATTTCGATGAAAAAGAATTCCCAATTCTAGGGGGAGAAAACAAGCAAGTAGGAAAGGATATTAAATGGAGTGTACGATCAAAATTATACCTTGATCCTCCAACAAAACAGTCAGAACAAGAAGTTCGACGAATTATGCATTTGCAGAGTATAGCAAATCAACTACCTGATGCATTTGCAGACACTAAGACAGTGACGAAGTCACATATACCAGCTGAAAATACACCTGCTCGGATTGAAATTCCACAGAACAAGGGAAATTATATGATTCACGAGAATCTAAGACACGCATGAAGCGTGTTAGACCAATCGGTTCTAAAGATAAAAATCCTAGAAACGAAAAGAAACTAAAAAGGGTAATGACCCTGAGATAATAGAATCTGTTTTAGAGGAAACAAAGAATGAAACTAATGACAATATAGAGGAACAAGAATCTGAGGGAAACCATGAGATTTCTATCAATTACATTTCCAATGGGAAGATATGGAATCGAGATAATATTGATGATGTATTCTCATACCTTGTCTGACAAGAAATAAATGAGGAAAACGAATATCCAGAACCAAAGTCTGTATTTGAATGTCAAAGAAGACATGACTGAATAAAATGGAAAGATGCGATACAAGTTAAACTTAATAATCGGAATGTGTTTGGACCTATTGTAATTACACCCGAAGATGTAAGGCCAGTAGGATACAAATGGTTTTTTTTTTCACAAAGCGCAATGAGAACAATGAAGTTTTGAGATACAAAGCCCGCCTTGTTGCGCAAGGGTTTTCACAAAGACCAAGAATTGATTATGAGAAAACATATTCTCCCGTTATATATGCAATCACTTTTAGATTCTCGATGAGTCTAGCAGTTAGTTAAAATCTTGAGATGCATCTTATGGATGTTGTTACAACATACTTGTATGGATCATTGGACACTGATATCTATATGAAAATCCCAGATTGATTTAAAATGCCAAAAGAGTTAAATTCCAAACCCAAAGAATTATGTGCAATAAAATTGCAAAGATCATTATATGCGCTAAAGCAATCTGAACGTATGTGGTATAATCGTCTTAGTGAACACTTAATGAAAGAAGGGTATATAAATGATCCCATATGTCCTTGTGTTTTCATAAAGAAAACAACATATGGATTCGTGATTATCGCAGTGTATGTTGATGATCTTAACATAACTGGAACTCAAGGGGAAATACAAAAAGCATCAAATTACCTAAAAGGGGAATTTGAGATGAAAGATCTCGGACAAACAAAATATTGTCTTGGCCTACAAATTGAGCATTCTCAAAAGGGTATATTTGTGCATCAATCTACATACACAAAACGAGTGTTAAGAAGATTCAACATGGATAAAACAGCTCCTTTGAGTACCCTTAATTATGGTCATAAGGTCACTTAATGTTGAAAATGACCCCTTCCGACCACATGAGGAGAATGAAAATAATACTTGGTCCTGAAGTACCATATTTAAGTGCAATCGGAGCACTTATGTATCTTGCGAATTGTACTCGACCTGATATCTCATTTGCTATTAATCTCTTAGCAAGATTTAGTTCGTCCCCGACGCGAAGACATTGGAATGAGATTAAACATGTCTTCCACTATCTTCAAGGGACTACTGATTTGTGATTATTTTATGCTAAGAATTCAAAAAATCAAATGGTCGGTTTCGCGGATGCATGATATTTATTAGATCCACATAATACTCGATCACAAACAGGGTGTGTTTTTAAAATTGGAGGCACTGCTATATCTTGGCGTTTTCAGAAGCAAACACTTGTGGCTACTTCCTCGAATCATGCTGAAATCATTGCACTCCACGAGGCAAGCAGAAAATGAGTTTCATTGAGGGCCATGAGTCAACATATCCGGTCAAGTAGTGGAATTCAAGCCAGTGAAGAGCCTACAGATAAAGGAAGGTTATATCAAAAGTGATAGAACCAAACACATTCCTCCAAGATTCTTCTCATGTACACAAGAACTTGTGAAGAATAAGGACATCGAAGTAAGATACATCCAATCATGCAACAATGCTGCAGACCTGTTCACAAAATAATTACCTACTTCGGTGAAAGGGGACATAGTGAAAATGATGTCCAAGGGGGAGTGTTATAAAGGTCAAGTCATAAAAGGGGTGTAACAAGTCAAGTCTCACGACACCGCTTCATCAGCAAATAAAATTACTATTGTAGACTCCACTGTCACTATGCACGCACAGAAATTTTTATCAATTTACCTCTATACAAACAAGCATTGTAATTGATCATTTGCACATCACGAATACAACTTCGTATATATATATATTTCACTTACACAAATTTCTCTCGTTCTCGGATATCCTTATTCTCGAGGGTATAAAATCTTTTATCCTTTATAATTTGTCTTCACCATAATTACTCAATCCATTTTCATAACATTCTTCACATTATTTGAGATAGGAGATTTTCACTCTCAATATGGCCTCAAAAGTCATTTTCCCTTTTTTTATTTAGTCACAAAAAAAAAGAAGTCATTTTTATTTTTTTCCAAGTTCATCTTCACTGACATTAAATGTGATGATTTATCTAAAAAACAAATTTTACACTAGGCCAAACTAAGTCTTACGAGTTGTGAGTGGGCTGATTCTAGTAAACAATTTATCATGGCAAAACCCAATGTGTATACTTTCTCACAAAATGTATTCTTCCTCAATCATATCACACATTCTCACCCTTGCATAAAAGCTTTCTATTATATTTTTCCATTTACTTCTAATCGGTAATTGTTAATTAGGAGCTTTAAACTAATTTGTGTTGACTTAGCTAGTTAGTTATGTTTACTGGTATATTATTTCAGGTTTTCCTCTTTACTTACATAAGGCGTGAACGTAACTTTTTTTTCTGTTAGATAAAGCCTCTGCTATTTTCCAACTACCAATCTTTTTCTTGTTTTGTGCAACATTTTTTTTTTTTTTTTTTTTTGCATGATACTAACTCTTTTTCTTCTATTTTTGAATTTAATTACATGTAAAGATCATAATGGGTCCTGCACGTAAAGAAAACAAAAATGTTAATAAACACTGAGATATGTCAAAATGTAAAAATGTTGATATATATATATATCAAGAATCAAGAAGCTGATCATATACAGTCCTCTGGAAGTAAACCTTCATGGTTCGAAGATCATAACCAATATTATAATTCTGCTGAGCCATGGCACCAATAACACTCATATCATCGAACCTGTTCATACTCATAGCCAAACAAAATGTATCTCCATTTCCACTACCAAAGAACAAGCTCTCAACGTCTAAGACCAGCTCAGCACCACCCGCAAAATGGAACGTCACGAGGGGGAAACCGTAGAAATTAAGTTTCATATTCCCTTTGTAGCATGGATTAGTGTATTGCTCCCAATCTTCAACACGTCTCCCAACTTTTCCTAGAACAAAATCGATTTTTTCATAGAGTGTGTCATAAGCTTCTCTGACTAGAATCGTAGGTGAACAGCCCGTGTCGATGACTGTGCCTCCCCGGGACCCATATCTCTCGAAAACCTCGGGATCTATTTCGAGAAGTTTTCCGTCAAAGGAGATTGCTTGAAGGTCAAGGTAGTAACGGTCTTGGTATATCTGTAAAGGCGTTGGATCTCCTAGGGTCTTGGCATCGTTTCCGAGGATGAGAATGTTGTGAGGATACGTAGGATCAGTTAACCTGCTAAAACGGTAAAAGAATTTGGAGTCGAAATGGCGTGTTACCATGGAGAATTTACCAGGTCCTAAACCGAGCACGCCGCTGTATTTAGTGAAACCAGAGTTGTCTTGTCCGCATCCAAAGACAATGTTTGGTTCAGAGATTAAACCGTTCTGGAACGTGAGCTTTTCCTTGGCTAAAACGCCTCTGGTGCTCGACAAGTCGCGGTAACGGAGGTAATATTGGCAAGTTCCGGTCTTCTTCTCCTTAATGATTTGGGGCATGGCGTGTGGTGCTGATTTGCAGGAAGCATTACGGTAAGAGGAAGATCTTGAAGGGTGGAAAAAGGGAATGTTTTGAGGGTAACGTTTACCGGACGCAAGACATTGTATCCAAGTTAGATCACTACCTGTATCTATGAGTAAGAGTTGCGAGACTGGTGGGTCGCCGATAGAAATATTTGCAAGGAATGCTGCTGGATTTGGAATAGGAGTGACATGCAAGTAACCAGATTTTTGGTTTGGTGATAGTTGGGGTTTGATTGATTTTGAATATATTAGCCGGTTTAGCGTACGTAGGGGATGGGAGCAGGAGAGAGCGATTAGAAAGATGAGAATGGTGGTTCGAAAACTTAAAGTTAGAGAGATCGCCATCTAATAATCAAATAAGAAGATGTTATGGTTTTGATTTTTGTAATATGAGTTGCAAGAAGCAATGGAACTGATTCTTTGTGTGAACTTCTTTTTCGTAGGGACGATGGGCATGATTCCTTGATGTTATTGGCATAATAACTTCAACACGTACATAACAATCTTTGGTCATATTTTTCGCAAGAAGATTAGTTCATCTGAAACTATATACGTATAATCCCACTGAAATATCTATTGGAATCCTTTTCTATTTTATTTTTAACTAAAATCTTTGGAAGATAACTTCATACTAGATTCATGATTATCCATGTTACAAAGTAACCAATTCCCATACTAAATCGTTTCCAGTAAGTAATTATTCTATATGTGTATTCAGTACCGGCCCTGAGTTGTATAACGCCTAAACCAAACTAAAGAAATGATGCCTCTTAACTATACATTTATTTCCTGCAAAATCGTTCATCAGCCTTGAATAATGTAAATTTTCAACCAAATCTTGTTCTATTGATATCATGGCCAAACCATTCAATCGTTCTTGAGACATAGTTGAACGAACTTCAACTTTGAAAACCTTCTTTCTGCAGAAACAACTGAAATCGGAATGGTCAGTAATATACGATAAGCAATCCATGAATTTGGGTAATATTCATCCTTTCCTTTTAAAAATTTCAACACCTTGACCGCCTTTGTAATTTCTTATGGCAATGATTTTCTTTAAAAATTAAGTTCCGTACATAAATCTTCTCTATTTATATATGAAGACCCATCATCCTGCTTTAGAAAAGCTTCAAGCATGATACAAGATTTTCTCAACTCATCATCTTCTGTTGACTTTAGAATAAAATCCAAACAGAATAAAATCCAAAGAGTTCTTCATAAAATCCAAAGAGTTCNCTGTTGACTTTAGTTTCTCCAAACAGAATAAAATCCAAAGAGTTCTTCATATCACTTAAATTGCTCGAATCTTACATCAAAAGACATTATAACTTGATCCAATATGTTGATGAAGTAATGTTCGGTTTTGGAAATTCTTGTTCAATATCTATATCAATAGCAATATCCATTTTCACTAATTTCTGGTTCAATAATTAGTATATATAATCATGGAAAATCAGATAACTATGAGATTAAAAACCATGATTGTTTTGGGAAAAACAAGTGAAAATGGGGGGGGGGAAATGCTTTAAAAGTGTTTATATAAAGGTTTGAACTCATGACCTCTCTGACTCGTTTTTACCACTACACCTAAGAAACATATCTGAAAGTGTTGCCCCTAAATATTTATATATTTTTGCTGCCTAAATCCTTTGCGTCTTATGCCTCCCCTCAGGGCCGGGCCTGTGTATATTGGAGATATAATATATTTATTTATCATACCAAAACATTTCACTATGCTAAATCATTTTTTTTCGTTTGAGGAGAACTTATTAAACATGAAAAACCATTATATCGTCTGCTGACACTTAAAAGTAACCGGAATCATTAAGCCAGAAACAACCCAGAGCCAAACAACCGGTAATCCTAAACATCTACGCTGATTCACAAAGAAGCTACTTTAAATTCAACACAATTAAAAATGATGCACCATGGATTAAGGGAAACTAGGATGGTGATACAACCACCCTCGGTCTACCACACAAGACATGGGACGAAGCTGAATGCCAAGCAAAAGGAGATAACTAGGAGAGGCTCGACAAATCAAGCAACATGCATTCTTCAGAACGAAGACAACTCCAATCACTCTTTTTATTGCTTTGTCAATTCAGGCGAAGCAAGGGAACCAGAGGGCGGGTTCCTTTATTGGGGATACGAACTTACAATCGCGATGAAGTTGAAGCCGAACACTACTCCAAAGAATCGCTTGATCGAAACCCAATCTAGTAGCACATCAAATCTTAATTGAATCAAGTTTACTATTTGTAAACTGATGTGACCATGGAAAGCTTGGAACATGAAGTTAATGAACAACTTGAACCACATGATTATGGAGCTAAACATCAGCTTGTAGCTGTGAAGAATGAAGCTCAAGAGGAGGCAGCCTTGCACATTCTTATCACCACAATATTGCAACAAGATAAGGACAACCTTGAATGAGTTGCTTGTCCAACCATATTGATTGAAATTTAAGCCGTTTGAGCCATCACAATGGAGGGATGTGGACTTGTACTCTTTTCCTTGATATGGTTTTGTTCCACTGGGTTTTCTAGACAAGGTTTTTAATGAGGCAAACCCACATACTATTATCATTGTCAACTGTGATACTTGAGGCCACATAAGAAGAAGAAAAGAATAGTTTGATATATGTTTTGGTCTAAATTTAAATTCAGTTTTGGTTGGAGTTAAGTTCTGTCTTTGGAGTGTTATTTTTCGTTCGTTTATTCCCACAGACCAAACTTTTGTTTTCCCTAGACTTTTACGCTTCTATATATGTATCAGTTCTTCTTCTGAATAAAATTTATCAAAATCTTCTCTGAAACTGTTTGATCATGTGCTTGTGTGTGTAATATCACAAGTTTTTCATGTGTTTGCTTTTGGTGTGTATCCTTCAGCAAATCCAAGTTTTAAAGCTTGAGAGTCTTCCACAACTCCTGAGAGTTTGTCCTTCCACCTCAGTCCAAAAACGTGCAAAATCCATCACATATCATCCACAAATCTATTCAAATTCATTCAACGTCAATCCGCTGCAAATTTGATTCAGTTTGGTGTCTTTTGGCATCATTCTTAATCTTTGAAGTCAATGATGTGTTCTACCTATCCATCAATCCACGAAGTAGTTCCATGGGCTTGTTCCTTCTTAATCAGGAACATATAAAAAATAGAGAGATTGTACACGTAGACATAGGATCCAAGCCGAAAGAAAGCCAAATCACAACGAGATAAGCCAAACGAATCAAAAGAGACCCGTTGCAACCAGACGAAAAACAAGAAAGAGATAGGGAAGGATATAATAGAAAGTCGATCTAGACTCAAGATCAACAAATCAATCAGGCCTAAATTGATCTCTTCCCCTATCGTCAATCTTAAGAACTTAATTTATCCAATCTTATTGTGAGAGCCCCGCGAAGTCTAGAAAAAAGAAAAAAACATAGATATGAAAGACCACTAGACATCGACCAAAAACATATAAAATAGACGAAGAAGCTTTCTCTCACCAAATCCCAGAGAAAGTTGTGGATTTATATTTAACCGCTTTCTACATATATTAAAATATTTGAAATATTATGTACACTAATTAAGTACCATTTTCTGTAGTCGTATAGTTTGTTAACTATATATATGAAAATTATATTAATAAATCAAACACAACAAACTATAAAAACATTCCACTATCTATAAAAACATTTCATTCCTTTTCTCCCATATAGACTAATCACTGATGGAGGTTTAGTTCTGAGAACCGAAATTGTTCGCCGGTTCTGAGGTCGGTTTGTGACCACCGGCTTAAATTTTTGATCTGGTCTATTTTAAGGTTGATTTTTTAGATGATAAAAGAAAGGGAAAAAAAGAGACTAATATGGGAGCACTACACGAGTTAAAGTAAAAATTGACTACCAACCGGAACCCACGAACTCATAAATATAAAAGCCCAAAAACAACACATGTGTTTTAGACGACGTCGTTACAATACTTGCGTTCTGAAAGTATCAAGCCGTATGTATCTCTTCCTCTCACTCGCTACTCCTTTGCGACTGTGCTTCTGATTCCGGCCGTTGTTGTTGTCTCATTTTATTTAATTAGTTTGGAGCTTACTTTGTGCTTTTGAGTTTCCTTGGTAACTCTTAGTTTCTGTGTTGGATTCGTTTAGCTTGCTTGGATTTATTATAGTTTTCCCTTTGTCTGCGTAATAAGTGAACGATGGCGAACTTTTAGTGAACTTTTTGTTTGGTTGAATGATGTCGAACCCTTCTTGAGGTTGAATACAAGCTATCACTTTGGTTCGATTTAGCCAAAAGCTGCTCCATCTCTTTATTGTCAGTTATAGCAATGCTTTATGTTTATGTCGACCTTGACCTTGCCTTGCTACTTAGGTCTTGTTCTGTTCTCATTTTGCTATTTATGTGATCTGATTTCGAAGCAAAGTTCTCAAACTCTCTTTCGTTAATGCCTCTTAGGAAAATGACTTTGTGATCTTCCGGTTATTCACTTCTTAATCTGCCTTGCAAATTTCATATGCAATTGCAGATGGCCCTCCCCTATGATCCCAATTTCACTATGGCAGTTACAGTCGGACACACAGAGATTGAGAATGACCAAGAGCACGGTAACTTGTCACTCTTTTAACTGATGCCAACAAAACTTCCTATTCTGGTTTTTTGATCTAATCCCTTGTAAGAGGAAAAACGAGTTGACTTTGCATTCACCTTCCGTTTGTGTTTTGCCTTGCAGATTCATTTGCATCTGCGGCTGTTGTAGCGGTTCATCTGATTAGCTCTGCACGGCTTGCACTTGACCTGGACAGTGTGTATACCGAGTACTCAGCTCAGTATTTGGTGGACAATGCTCAGGGAGGAATGGATCGCAAGCTCACTATCAAAGACTGCCTCAAGTTTGCGTTAAAGAAAGGCATACCCAAAGCAGAAAATTGGACACACTTGGGATCTGTGTTGAAGCCGCCATCATCACATAAACCTGCTCTCATTTCCATGAAAGGAGAAGTGATCAAGCCTAAGAATATGGACGAAGTACGTGAGTTAGTGAAGCATCAACCGGTGGGAGCAAAACTGCATGTGTTCAGTCCACACATTGATATTGTTGGAGATGTAAGTGATGTCAGTAGAGATTCAATAAAAATGAGAGAAAGATTTGATCTAATATTTGTTTTGTGTGTGGTAGGGAATATACGGTGGCCCATCAGGTGAGGAAGCCAGCTATGTCGGACTTAGAGACGTGATCATAGTTGCAGTGGAGAAGATGCAGGGGAAGTCGATTGCAACAGTTAAGATTTGGTACAAGAAGAAGTTTACGTATGTCAAAGTGGCTTTGAGTAGGATGTTTCTCGACACCTCTGTGGGCATAGTGAAGCCAACATGTCTGCTTGTTGACTTTGTTGTCCCACGGTTATCTGTCAATTAAGAATGAGATTTTGTGCTTAATAAGTATCTAGAGAAGAACACTATATATGCTACTCTAGTGGAATTTGTTTGTTGTACTAGTCTGTAAGAGTGTTTTACAAAACTTTTATCTGTAAGTTAAGTAGTTTGTGAATTTTTGGGATGTGCCAGTCTCTTTTCTTTTCTCCTACCATATGCTACTCTTTCCATTTCTTGTTCTTTTAGGGAAAGGATATAATCCAGTTTCTCACAGTATTTTGCAATAGCCTCGTCTGTAATTTGGGCTTAAAACTGGTTACCTAAAGCCGATGGATTGTAACTCTAGAAAGGTTCATTACACCTACTGATAGCTCTCCTCTACAGGAACATGAATTCAGATTAAATTTTTTTTTATATGACAATGGTATAAATAATTTCATGCGTTGACTGAACAGCTTATACCTCCGGAATCCCTTTTTCTCTCCTTGATTGATTACTACAATGTCATGAATGTTGTGCGTTTTTGACCTTGATAAAAGTTGTAGATGATTCTACATATTATTATCTTTTATGAAATGCTAACTATATGAAATGATGAGGTAACTATATGACCTAAAGTGATGAGGTAACTTTATGAGTCCGACCTTGACATGCAACCTGAAATACTTCATGTGTGTCACGTAAAATCCAGGCAGCTTGATACATTCCAACGCCAGGTTCATAGTGGCAATCATAATTACATTTGATTAAACCTTCAAGTGGGCATTGCCAAATTTCAGTAGGAGGAATTAGCCATGAGAACTTGGTTAGTATAGCACGCAACCATGGACCATTCGACCGCATCCTGTATAGCTAATTTAAGATCTCGTAACTAATCATCGTCAGTGTTTTAATATATAAGAAGATTCATGCATTTCCGAATCCTCCAGAGGATCCATAGTGGGAGTTGTTGAGTTTTTGGGTAGAGAGCGATATCCATTACAGAGTTGACTACTCGTTGGAATCTATTAGCAAACGTGTCACTCAAATCATGTGAGAGAAGGTCATCCTCCGTTTAACAACGCCAACATTGAGCGTTTGTTGTGACTCTCCTATGTGTTGGAGAGTATTTGTAACGCCCCGACCGCCCCTACCGGTGAGGTTTCCATGTCCTTTCTCGGCCCATGGGCCTACCCTTGTCCCACGGTTGGTGCGTTAATTTCAAGAGGCTCGGAAGACTTGTTTACTATCCCTGCAATCACCACATGATCTTTTCCCGTCATCACTCACGCGGTACTGCGAGCAGTAGGTCACCCATCCTCAATTCGCTCCAGCTCAAGGACGTCTAACTTTGGAGTTCTCTCTGGACAAGTGATCAAAAAGATAAGTGCACTTTGGTGACATAGGTAGCCAAATCAATTCTTTTAAACCTTTCCACATATACCGTAAACCGAATATTACAATCACCCCCACTCACAGAGTGCAACGTCCTCGTTGCACACCAGGATCGTCACCCCCGACGGTGTGAGCTCACACGATTCCACACCTGTCTGGGTTCGGCTCTGATACCACTTGTAACGCCCCGACCGCCCCTACCGGTGAGGTCCCCATGCCCTCTCTCGGCCCATGGGCCCCACCCCTGTCCGACGGTTGGTGCGTTAATTTCGGGAGGCTCAGAAGACTTGTTTACTATCCCTGCAATCACCACATGATCTTTCCCCGTGTTTTGTCCTCACTCACGCGGTACTGCGAATCACTTCCCAATAGGTCACCCATCCTCAAATCGCTCCAGCTCAAGCACGCTTAACTTTGGAGTTCTCTCTGAACAAGTGACCGAAAAGATAAGTGCACTTTGGTGACATATATAGCCAAATCAATTCTTTTAAACCTTTCCACATATACCGTAAACCGAATGTTACAGTACTCCCAACAGGAATAGCGTGCGTTAGTACCCGCCAAAGAAAGTCATGCAGTTTTGGGGCTCATTTAAGTTTCCTAATCGTTTATTTGAAAGGGAGGGAACTAAGTGGTGGAAGTGGTTGATCTTGTAGATGGTGACAATAAGGAAACCACCAGCCGTATATAGACCGGTGTTGGTGTAGTGTGAAAACTTGGCAGCTAACTGAGAAAGGATGTCTGAGGTGACGTCAACCTTGGTTTAAAAAAAGCGAGCCTGAAGCATGCTTAAGCGTGTAGCGAGACTCAGAGCTATGAATGACCCCTCACCGTATAGAAGCGACTCACTGACGTGAAAGCGTTGAAGCGTGGAAAGCCATTCAGCGTTTATTTTCATGAAACGATGTAACACGACTATACAATTATCTGTTACCTAAAAACTATGTAAAAGAGATGGTTTTTCGAATAATTTAAATCAAAATTTTCTAAATTTGTGAAGAGATACAGTGCAACAACTACAATATATTGTTTCAGAGATTGTATTTTCAAATTTGCAGTGAATTATACTCCAACTATTCTGATAATTAAAAAGTTTATGATTCTAATAATCATAACCAAGTCACGATATCTCTGTGAAAAAACATAATTGTTCGCATCTTGCTCTTCTTCACGTCGCTCTTCTTCTCTTTTTCTTCTCTTCTTTATTCTTCTTTTCTCTTTTATTTACCTTCTTCTTAGCTTTCTCAATCACCATGGCCGAGCAAGCTGTTGATCCATCAAGAAATATGCTATTCCAGACCGAAATAACAATCCAATTGGAAGTGTCAGTTTTGTAACAAAGTGGTCAAAGGAGGTGATGAGGATAAAGTTTTCATCCAAAATGTTCTTACAAACGCACAGGTCTAGCAGTAGTGTTTTAGCATCGAATCCATAAAGAGAAGGGTGTATGCAGTAGCACGTGCGAGTTCACTCAAGCTAAATAAGCAAATATGAGATTTTTGGTTTTGGATCGATCGAATGCAGAAGCACTTCGATCGATTAAAGCGCCTTTCGGTTGAACACATGAAGTGTATTCGATCGATCGATGCCTGCAGAACACATTAAAAAATTTAAAAAAGTGAGTGTAATCAAATGATAAAAAGCGTTAGGAAGTCAGGTAATGCATAAGAGATTCATGGTTCGAACTATTCTTGGTAGTAATTATGCAAATCTTTTAAGAAGGCTATACAGCTTGAGATCACCAATGTCCGACTATCTTTATGGCCATGCTTAGCTGGTCTAATCTAGTAGAGTCCAGGTTAACCCCTAGGGAAACTTGTCACACCGCCCATTTAGTCCCTAGACTAGTCATGAAATTTAAGAAATAAATTGCCACTAAGAGAATGGACATTCTAGCCTTCAAAATCAAGTTCTGGATTACTAACTCTAAGTGGTGTATTACTAGTATTTTAATCATATGATAATGAGTGTAATTCTGATAAGAAAGTAAGCCTTAACTAGTCATTGCATAATCATATTGCCTATCTACCTAACCATGAAATCTCTTAGCAAAACCTTATTCCTAACTATGAAACTACTCAAACATGCTTATGAGAAACATAACGACAATGGAAATTGCAATCATATAAATCAGAGTAAAGGATTCAGAAAGGCTTCGCTGAATTTCAGCCTAGTGTTTCCCCCCATTGATTCAAAACCCTTAGTAATTAGCATTAGTTAGTAAATCACAAAAACCATTATCCTTGCTTTAGTTTAGAATTTAATAAATTAGTTTATTTAGTTTTTCGGTCTTCGTGGATTCGATCCTTAAGTACTATAACTGACATTTGCTGTGCACTTGCAGTTAGAAATACATAGGGTAAAACTTTGTGTATCAGCAGACTCTGCTCATTATACTTGTGATTCTGGCAGACTCTACACCAACCTGTGTAGTGGCAAACACATAGTAGACTCAGATTTTCTCCCGTAATTTAGAGTACGAGTTTCTACTTCCGTCTATAGTGCGTAAACTAAATTGGGCTTTCGAGTGAGTATAAGTTGGGCCTCAGCACTCTTTGGGTTTCCCATTATTATGTTTTTTCATTCATATACTTATGTTTTAAAACCATCTCGTTTAATGTTGTTTTTTTTTTGCACTGTCAACGTCGAAGTCATTTGTAGTGTGTTTAAGTAAAATCATACATCCAAATAAGTGGAATAATAAAAGATGTAGGGAAAACTGACCTATCCTAACCAGTTAGGGACTATCAGGTTTCCTGTCACA
>OVAP01001272.1:0-25071 GCA_900406295.1 Aurinia saxatilis | reverse complement strand
GTTTTGAAAAGTCATCATCAATCATGTAAGAATTCTTTTATAAAATATATACATATATATATATATATATATTTGATAGCTAAAATTTTGTATTTAGAGTGAAATTAAAATAAAGAATTCTTTTATCTAAAGGCCATATGAAGAGTGGTTATGAGATTTTTTTTAAAGAAAAATTAATGTGTGAAACTCAAACATTTCAGAACCTGCCACGTGGCGTTCTTTGCACTCAGACACTACTTCGGAGAGAACGACGACGGGAATCGATTGCAAAATGCCTCTCAATCTCGATCTCAGTTCCGTCGTTATCGGTAATAATTTCGACTACCCTTTTCGATTTTCTGGGTGGTTGATGTTTGGAACCGTCGGTTGTCTTTTGTCAATGTTAGATTTTGAGGTTGTTGATTGTAGTAAAAGTTGAATGTGATTGATTTCAAAAGGTCTGGAATTTGTTTCATGTTTCTTGATGAATTGAATCCTTTTGTAACTTCTGGTTTAGCAATGGGGACAAGCATCACATGCTACTCACATTGGTTTCTCCTCCTTCTTTCTTCTCTGCTTCCTCCAGCTTCAAGGTTCGTGTCTTCTACTCAATTAAGCATTTTAACTTTGACGTGTGTATTTATTATGGTTTGTTCAATGAGAAAAACTTACTTGTAATGTAATGTGTTTGAAGCTTATATGGAGATTATTGTCTGCAAGAGGTTCTCTTTGGGTGAATTGGGTGCAGGAGTATTTGGTTAGGTAAGGTTCTTTATGGTCTAGTACAAACAATCATAATGGCTCATGGATGTGGAGGAAACTTCTGAAATACAGAGCAGCTGCCAAGAATTTTCTTCAAGTAAAAGTTGGGAATGGAATTCACACTTATTTCTGGTATGATAATTGGTGCTGCCTGACTTGGCAGGTTGTGGGAAGTAACGGGTTCATAGATTTGGGCATACCTCAGGAAGCATTAATCTCTGATGTTGGAAATAGGAGGAGACGAGTTTAGGATGGAGATGTTGAACAAAATTGAGGAGGAGTTGGGGAATGTTATTGGTTTTAGAGAAGCTCGAGGAGAAGATGTTCACCTTCGGAGAACATGTGGAGGTCGTCTTCTGTCAAAGTTTTCTTCAAAGGAAACTTGGAACCAGATTCGAGTTTCAAGTCAGGAGATCAGTTGGGGTAGTGGTGTTTGGTATAACATGCCACACCTAAGCATGCTTTCATCACTTGGCTAGCTGTTTTAAAACAAGTTATCCACAGGAGAAATAATGCTAAGATGGAATATGGGTATTGATCCTGAATGTATTTCTGTAGTGCTGAGGTGGAGACAGTTGATCATCTCTTCTTTAGGTGTAGTTTCACTTCAGTTCTATGGGGAAAGCTAGCAAGAGGGTTACTGGCTACACGGTGGCCAGATCTTCCCATGTCTTGAGACACACCTCTGTGAACCAATTCTAACATGTTGATCTAACCTTGTTGAGGTAAAGCCATTCTCCTTTGTCAAATATGACAAGCATAAACTCCATAACATGGGAAGATCTGGCCAGGGTTGGTTAGCTACTTTGCTTTATGAAAGTGCGGATGATTTTTGGTCCATGTATGGCACGATGCTTGCTGTTTTCCAGACTTCAGCTAGCTATTATGTGATGGTGTTGTTCATTGTTGCCAAGAGGGCCCTTTGAGTCCAGTTCTTCATTCTGTTTATGTTGGCACAAGAACTACGAAGCTGTTTGGCATCACAAAGATATCTGCTATGGCACGTACTAAGTGCAGCTCGTGAGACTCTGCTGAAACAGAGTTTGACTCAGGTCTTTATGCACAAATAGAGCCAACATTGTCGCTTCTTTGGATGTATGATTACCCCTATAAAATAAAAGATTATGACACAATTTCAAAAATTGATTTTGTGTAAGACCAGTTCAACTGGTTTTTTGTGGTTTACTCTCCAATCAATAGTAACTGGACCAAGAACTTATTATGACCGGTTTGGACTTATTATGACCGGTTTGGGTGAATAGTCTACATCAAACAAATGTTGTAAATTTATAGTTTTCTTTTTAAAATATAGTGGTAACCTCAAAAGAGTAATTAATATCCCTAATTCTTAGGAAACAAATATTCTCAATCTTACCGATCAGTCTCTAAAAACCTAATAATTACTGTTAATAACACATAATGTTTTTCAACGCTATCTTATCTTCACTTAGGACGAAAATTCCAAAAACATCTTGTTTGGAAAAAAAAAATTTGATAGCTAAAATTTTGTATTTAAAATGTATTAAAATAAATTTTTTACAATTATTCACTTCAGTGTTCTAAACGGCGTCGTCTTTGGCAATACGAGAGTCAACGGTCAACTATTGTTTTTTTTAGTGACGAACACAAGTACACAAAAACTGAGAAGAAGAGAAAAAAACAGCAAACATGTCGAGAAACAAGGTTGTGCGAATACACTGCGTGTCGTCTTTTTTACTCGCCATCGTCGTCGTCGTCGTCTCCGTCACTTCGGCTTCTCCACTCATCGGTGTTCATCCATTAGGTCTCTCAATTCTTCAATTTCACCGACAAATTTAGAAACTTTCTGATTTTTTCTTATCTGATTCCTTTACTTTTCTTGTGAAAGCAGATGAGAAGTATTTCGATTCAGATGTTATCAAATGCAAAGATGGCTCCAATTCCTTCTCTAGAGATCGTCTCAACGACAATTTCTGCGATTGTATCGATGGAACTGATGAGCCAGGTACTCTCTTTGCTTCAGTCTGATTTGAGGGCATTTCGAAATTTAGAAACTTTTCAAGAATCCAGAGAGATATAGTCTTGAGTATGCTCTGTTTTTGCAATGTGTTTGGATGCAAATTATGTTTCTTGAACTTGATTAGTGATTTGTATATTTGGGTTCTTGTTAGTTTGAATTTGGATCAATCATTTTCACTTCAGGGCACTTTGGAATTTAGGTACTTTTGAAGAATCCAGAGAGATATAGTCTTGAATTGATCAGAGTATGCTCTGTTTTACAATGTGTTTGGGATGCAAATTATGTTAGATTTCCATATTTTGGTTCTTGTTAGATTGATTGATTGAATTTGTATCGATGATATCACTTCAGGGACTTCGGCTTGTCCAAATGGTAAATTTTACTGCAGGAACATTGGAAGTTCTCCGAGATTTGTTTACTCTTCTCGTGTTAACGATGGAATCTGTGGTTAGTGATGTATTCTGGATGATTTTTGTTAAGCTTTTATTGGTGTGTGATCGTTGTTGGGATAACAATAGTTTGTAGTGTGACATTGTGTTGTGTCTCAGATTGCTGCGATGGAAGCGATGAGTACGAAAGTACGGTTTATTGTCCTAATAGCTGTGTAATGGGTGGTAATATTAACTATGTTTACAAGCCGAGAACCGTGCTTAAATCTATTGTTAGACAACATGGTTCAACGACTGATACGAAGGAATTTGAAAGTGTAGTGAGTCTTCAGGGGATTGTCAAGAATCTTCAAGGTTTTGTGACTTCTTTTCCCCGAAAGCTAGTTTGTTTTCTTTGATTGTCTAGCAAATGAGAACATTCAAATATTGTTGTTGTCTTCAGGTATGAAGCTTGTTTTTGCGGTTCAGCTGGTTTTGATCGGTTTCTTGGTGATCTTATGGATGCTTAGGGTGCGTGTTCGGTCTAAGAGGAGACGCCATCTGCCAAAGAATGTTCCCCCGAACAGAAACTAATTTTATGGAAGCGTTTGCGCAGAATGTTTAGTGGTAAAATCACATATGTCAAGTGTCATCAGTAGCCGAATTTGTAATTAAGTGTGAGTTCATGTTTCTTGAATCATAATTGTCTGTTCCTGATAAAGTCTTTAGAAAGCAAAGGAGGTATTGATGAATTTATTAACAGGTAGATGATCTCTTGATATGGATAGTTTCTAGTGATGGAAGAATTTGTTACAGAGACTTGAATCACAGTTCAAATGATCATGATAGCTTTAAACATTGGATTTGTAGTTTAAATGATCTCATGACAAAATCATTTCATATTCTTGTTTGCACACCTTTCCACTTTACAGATTTTATTTTTCCAAAAATTCGATTTTTAAGCAAGCCTTAAACTGTGATATAATGTTATTATCTCTATGATATTGTTCATTCAATTCATATATAACGACTGAAAAGAACAAAAAACGAAAGAATCAATTCCATCTCCTCTTTTTTTCCCAACTGACCATTTTATTAATACCATAAAAAGCATAGAGCATGATACAAGCTAAACCCAAAAGAGGGGAGCTGTTGGAATACAAGCACAAAACGAGTTAAACTCGAAAGAGGGGAGCTGGTGAAATACAAATTAGAAGGGAAACCACACCGAAACAAACAACTAAAACTTAGTTACTGAGAGGACAGAACTAGTACCACTACCACTAATTCTTAGCTCCTGAAGATACATACGGTTGAAAAGGAGACAAGACCATACAACCTCCTCCTATAGAATCAAATTCTACCTCCCAAATAAAGCACACTCAGGCTAAAACTCCAGCAAGAAAGTAGGAAGTGGATAAGTCGACGAACATGACCCAACTTTGAATCAAATTCATTTCAGTCATTGTTTTTTATTTATTGTTTTAGAGATTTCCTTCAGACAAGAATATATATTAACAAGAAAAGAAAAATTGATGTACCAAACATGTTGTAATTTGTGATTTGTGATCTATGATCCGATCCGATGTAATATACATTACGGCACCGTAACCAATATTGTACAAAATACGGAAAATTCCGTATGTTCTAATGTAACTGGTTACGTCACAAGAGAATAAAGTGGTTCGGGAATTTCCTGTGAATTAAGTAAAGGTCGATCAAGGGATCTTTTATATTTATGAGTAGGTCGATGTCTTAGTAGGTCGATGTTTACAAGTAAACACTAAAGAAAGCAAGAGTTCGTTATTATATTAAGTCGATCTAGCTCTCTCAGTTGTGCGTGTCCCCCTTTTCTTATGCTCTGCCTCTTCTATTTATAGTGGAAAACGAGCTAGGACTTTGGTCGAACGTCGTTGTCGCGCGGGACGTTCGATGTCGCTCTTTCCTCTTTGATGCTAGAGAAACTCTATGCGATCGATGCTGGGCGTGGTCAAATCTTTCTATTCTGGAGAAATGTCACTCTCACCTGTTATCGAGGTCGTCAGAAGGCTCGTGGTGTCAACTTCAGAGTCAACGCCTCGTTCTTTGGATGCGCTGGAAAGTCGTTATCGCTGGCTCTGCAGTCGAGGAGTTGACAATTGTAGTGAGGTCGACACTTCTGGGCTTTAATATGTTTATCTAATGTTATGGATTTGAACTCTCAAAACCCATTAGTTAACCGGACCATTCCTAAACCAGTGGGCCGTGCGCGGCCATGTTTATATTCCAATTTGAGCGATGGAAATTTCATATAACTAATTTTGAATTCTTACCCGTTTACAAAAAAATATTATATGTATCCTGCATAACCAAACAAAATACAATAATTTCTAGTTAATAGATAAGTAAACAAAATTCAGCCACAAAATTAAAAAAAATTCATTTGATAGTAATGCTAAAGATTTAAAGAACAACAAAAAAAAAACATAATTTTGATTATATTAGAAGATCGTAAGATTGACCAAACCGATTAGAGAATATACAAAGATCTGATTATTGAAGAAAATATAAAAAATTTGATAACTGAAAAATCACGAGTTCTATTTCATATATTTTATAATTGATTTGCTTGATCTTACGATTTTTAGTAGGTCAAAATTTAGTGTACGTATATATATACGATATTACAAATCATCTCTGATTGGAAACATGTTACAAGCCATGATAACTTACAAGTATATACAAGGAGACATGTGAGGCAAAATTGGGTTGATTATGAAAGAGGAGAGCAGCACATGCGAGCACACTTGCCTGTAAATGTTTATTAGTTTGGTTGGCAATGCATGCATGATGCATTTGATCCATTACTAGTTTCCTATTCCTCCTTTTCTTTAATCATTTTTACAAATTTTCGGTCGTTTTAAATTTCAGTTTGTTTAATCAATGATTAACGTGTAATGCCACTGCTTCGGCGCATTTTAATTACCTATTAAGCAACATAAGTTCCACTCAATTTTTAGTTTTGTTTGGATTTTTTTTTAATAATTTAGATCAATATTATTCAAAGTAACTGAATAATACAACGAACAACTTATCAAAATCATAAAAACTCTAGTATTATAAGGTAAACAATAAAGTTATCTAGATACTATTAAACCTAATTTGATCTTGAAACCATTAAGATCTTTCTAAAAACAAAAGTGTGATCTTGAAGACCATGAAGGTTCTTCTTAAACATGAAGTTGATATTTCAATCGTCCAAGGTAAATTATCTCATTTGAACCAGACTCATAAGATTTCACCGGCATGTAAATTCTATTCCAGAAACATTGATTACAAAACGTACTGTTTTACACAGCAAGAAAATTATTTTTCTGAAAGTTCTTTACGCGGCAAGGAAATTAACCTTCCGGAGATTTTCTATACGGAAAGGAAATTATCTTTCCGGATTTTTTTCCATCCATATTGGTTAAGGTCCAAAAAAGACACCAAAGAACTTCCGCAACACCATAGATGGGATCTCGGACAAACCGAGAAAGCCCAACCTCCATGTAAAACTGTTGTAGACCAAACTAGTACCAAACCAACAAAAATATAAAAGAAAAAGTAAGGGGACCGGTGCCAGAACTAAGAAAACCTCCGACCACTGATTCATAAGAAGACGGGAAAACTTGTTCTCTGGTGGTGGCGACTAGCAATTTTGTTTGGATCTAATTTTACGTTTAGTTCAATATCTCTCAAGTCAAATTAATTTTGTTAAGTTGTTCCATCATTTTTGCTTCAATTCTTATAGCAACATGCAGAAAAGATTATATGAGTTTATCTTTCAATACATATTTAGAGAAATACATTGAATATGTTTCATTGATTGTTCCAGTCTAGAATACAATTACAAGAAAAAGAAATGGAGAGGGACCAAAATTCTGAAATTCTACGACTTTAAAAAAAAAACATAATAGTATGAAAAGGAAAAAAGTACCAAATGTCCTACATGTGGGTGTGGTCTGGGGACAAATCAAATATTGAAAAGGAGAGTACACAAAACAAATCACATGGACTTATACATCAACATTATTCTCATGATCTTTCTTCCTTGCAGAACAAAATGCACGTCGAAATTTCACTACCTTCCCTCTTGAACAAAAACAAGTCTACTTATGATTATACAGACAAATATTGTGCTATAAGGGAAATTTTTGAATAAAAAAGATACAATTCTCGAAATTGTAACATTGTTGCTACTCTTCTTCTTATAACTTCAGTCTGGATCGAGAGCTTGTGACATCCTAGTTCCTCATATATATAGTCCGCAACCATGAGCCTGACAACTTCAGCATTGATCCGCGATCGAACAACATCATCAGTAGATTTTTTCTTAGAGCAAGATTTGAAAGAAAATGTCACACAAGAGCACGTGCTTGCTTGATTCTCCACCTCCAAATCTCTTACATAGATTTTTTTTGTGTGTTCTATATTAATGAAATGAAATAGAAAAACAAGTGATTGAGACTTTCCAGTAATACCGTTGAGAAACCTTGAGCCTCTCTCTTTTTATAAAAACAGCTATCTCATAGCTGTACCGATCTCACAATCTCTCCCTCTCTCCCCATGTGACCTTTACTCAAAGATAATAAAAACACTTTGATCACATCGAATTCATTATGTTCTTTTTACATTATACTATACATCTCTCTCTATTTATCTCCTTTTCTTGTTCTATTTATAATAACTACTATTTGTTAAACATAGCCATTTTTGTTTAACTCCTTTCTTCTGTTTTCTCTCCTCTCCTTACAATATTGGTCATAATCTCTCTTGTAACTAAGTTTTTCTCCCCTTTCCTAAATCTTGTAAATTCATCTTCTGTGATCAAGATTGATTCTTGTCATTAGAGATTTATAAAACAAAAGATTCTCTTGTAATGGCACAATTACCTCCTAAAATCCCCAACATGACAACACCACATTGGCCTGATTTCTCATCTCCAAAATTCTCACATTTCTCTACCGCAACCACAACCGCACCCGCATCTACCACAACAACAACGGATGTACAAAACCCTTCATGGGTAGACGAATTTCTCGATTTCTCAGCGGCTCGCCGAGGCAACCACCGTCGTTCTATCAGCGATTCAATCGCGTTCCTAGAAGCACCCGACGGAGGCCACCATTTCGATAGATTCGACGATGAGCAGTTCATGTCTATGTTCACCGACGAGGAGGAGTTACATAATAATAATTATAACCATCCTTCTTCCCATAATAACAATGTGGGACCTACAGGCTCTTCCTCAAATAATACATCTACACCGTCGGATCATAATAGCTTTAACGACGACAACAAAGAGCCACCGTCCGATCACAACATGAATAATAGTAATAATAACAATCACGATGAAGTCCAGAGCCAATGCAAGACGGAGCCGGAGGATGGTACGGCGTCGAATAATAATTCCGGTGATAGCTCCGGTAATCGGATTCTTGATCCCAAAAGGGTTAAGAGGTAAAAAAAATTCATACTTAAACAAACCAAGATCATGCATGCACGTACCAATATTAACTGACTTAATTAATACAAACCATATTATAAGAAAATTTTAAAAGATTTCTTCCGTTTTGTTATACTCCGTCTGTTTTTTTTTTTTTTTGAAGTTTTAGAGATTTTTTTTCGCTTCAATATAAATGATGTTTTTAATATTCTATACAAAAATTTTATTGTGTTTTTGTTTTTGACTGTTTGAATTTTGTATATAGTTTTGTTATTGGTTAAAGTGTATTGACTATAAAATATATTTTGTTTTGAAAATGTTAATTCTGTACAAAAACCTTATACACCAAACTAATAAGAAAACGAGGGAGTATATAATACCACATATGCCTTTGAGATTTGTTTTTTTTTTTCTTTTCATTTAATTCTGTTTTCAAATCTTCTGTATGCAACATTAAAGTCTCTTTCACTTATTTATCTCTATGCTATTCAATTTTCCAAATGGTTCTACAGAATATTAGCAAATCGGCAATCAGCACAAAGATCAAGGGTGAGGAAATTACAATACATATCAGAGCTCGAACGTAGCGTCACTTCATTACAGGTACTTTATGCACACATGCATCGATCCATTCTATAATGTTTTTAAAAATATACAAATATTATGATTGTTAATTAACTTTGATTTATATTTGTGATAATATTTAAAATTAAAGGCAGAAGTATCAGTGTTATCGCCAAGAGTTGCGTTCTTGGATCATCAACGTTTGCTTCTCAACGTTGATAATAGTGCTCTCAAGCAACGAATCGCTGCTTTAGCTCAAGACAAGATTTTCAAAGATGGTAATTTTGTCCTCTCATTTTTTTCAATACTTCTTGACATATTCTCTTAAATTATAAAATTTTAATACACAATTTTAATCAAATGTATATGCCACAACAAAAAAATACACTATATGCTAAAAAGAATAATCAAAGGTGGTAATTTATTTCCTCTATCATTTTAAATTTTGTTTTAAGACATATCTACAACAAACAAAATACATTAAATGCTAGAATAATATTTATTTGCACTTAATATATGTGTATATATATTTTTATCTTTTATTTTCATGTAATAAATTAGCACTGACACACTCAATAAAAAAAAACAGTTTCAAATTAATGTCATTTTTTGTTGCAGCTCACCAAGAAGCAATGAAGAGGGAAATAGAGAGACTTCAACAAGTGTATCAACGACAAAGCATCAAGAAAATGGAAAATGCAAATCTTTCTCCGGCCACCGGAGCAGAAGCTGCTTTGGACGTCGACATCAAGCCGACAATTGAAAAAGAGCAGCTCCTCAATGTATGATAAATCATCATCAACAAACATTTATGTTTCTATACTTTCTCAAAAAAGAAAAAAAAAACACATTTATGTTTCTATTCTTGGCAAAAATTCTTGACTAAAAATCTCATTTGTCAAGAATTTTAGAATATGATATTATTTTTAATCACATTTTTTTTATGTTGTGATGAAGTCAATTTGTTTTTTTTTTTTTTTGTCGTTTTTTTCCTTCTCTTGGGTTAATGGAAAGGAAGTCATTCAATTGTTTGTTTGTACAAAGAAAACTAGTTGATGTGTTCTTTATTAATTTTATTTTATTTGGGTGTGTGTATAAAGATTTGTGTGTACTTAAACAAACATTATTTTCAATTTTGACTAGATAGGTTAAATTTTATTTGGCCAGAAAATCCGGTGAAGGGATTCTTCCATGATTACATTCATCCTAGGAAAATTACAAAACACGATAATTTACAAAAAAAGAAAGAAAAAGACACACAAAAAAAGGAACTTAATTCGACAAAGAATATATGTTGTGCAGTGACTTAAAGTGAATCAACCAAATTTATAGAAAAGTGAAAAGGTAAATGTTTGTTTAAACGCCTAAAAATTTGTAGCTATTTAAAATGGATTGGTACACCTATATCTGCCTCAACATTTTCTATACTAAATATAGGATATGTCATTTAACGGCATTTAACTATTTCAAGAATAAAACAATAATCATATAGAATGTAGATGGTGAAATCAAATGGCATAACTATTTCTGTCAGAAAAAGACATGAAGGGTTTTGGAGATTTGTTCTCCAAGTCAAAAATTTCATTCAAAACAAGGCTACTCATAAATGTATTAATGTAATATGGATAGTTGCCAACAAAAATCAATTATGTAAATGGTAGCTTTTTAATTTTGGGGGTATAGAGAATGGATGAATAAAAAACTTGTGGAGTGAAAAGAAAAAGAAGAAGGCGTGTGGACATATATGAGTGAAGGCTAAGCTGTGAGTTCACGTGATATGTTCTTTCACTGGACCACAACGTTCTTGTTGCATGATTGGTCTTGCTTTTTTATTCTCTCTTTTTATAAATACTTTATATTAAAGTTTCTTAGCAAATGGTACTATATGGTCTATCAATGGACCATTGGTAAATGATATATTGATAATTTAAATATTTTCATTTTATTTTTGAAATTATATGGTTTAAAATGATATGAGAAACTCAGAACATTTACATTGGTTAGAGACTTATTGAGTCTCTCATCAATCTAATATTATTATCTTTTTATATAATTTAGTTTGAAAATCTTATGTTAATTTTGATCTTTATTCGTGAGAATCTCACTAAAACTCTCATAAAAATCAAAGTAATATTTTTTAGAAATTTATATTTACAATATATCTTAAATACAATATATTTTTAGATTTTCTAAAAATCTAATAATATTTTATTTCTTTATTTTTTACCTAAAACAATAATTTAGTAATATTTTATTAATTTCAGTTTTTATTAATTAAATATAATATTAATATATAATTTAAACTATGCATAATAGAACTTGTTAGATAGATAATTTTATTTTATAATTTATAAAAAAATAAAAAATAAAAACTAATAACATATGAATAATTTATTTACTTTCTAAACTATAATAAATTTAAGTTATTACAATAAATCATGATCAACTTATATGGAGACATGTGTCATATGTGAGAGGTATTAGAAGGGCTCACAAATTTTGATTAAAAAAAATATTTTGTTATTGTTTTTCATTTATTTTTATATTGACAGACTCAATGAGAGACCATCAATCAATATTTTAAAAACGGACCAGACGTTGAACCGGATATGTCTTTGGGTCATGATTTAATCTGGTTCGATCGGTTGGACCGGATTTTATTTAGTATATATATATATATATTATATGTTTTTTTACCTATTTTCAATATTTTAATATATAAATTGATATATATTAATTACTAATATATGATATGAGTAATTATGTTGTAATTTAATTTTGATACATAAATATGTAATTCTATTTGGTTGTCAAAAAGATATATATAATTCCATTTTGATATTTATGTCAAATATAACCATATCAAATAGATTACCCATGTATTTATTAATACAATTATTCTATGAAAAAAAATTTAAAAGAGAAACACAAAAACTATATGTACAACAATTTTTGAAAAAATAATTTAAATAAACATTTTTAGAAAAACATGAAAAAGAAAAACAATTTCAAAAAGATTATAAGATTTCAATAAAATTAAAAATGTTATGGTTTTTGAAAATTTGGCGTTTAATAATTATGAAAACATTAAATGTTATTAATACTTTATTCAAATTAAACTGGATTTTATTACTAACTCGATCCGGCAGGTTTATGGTTTTTAACCGGATTTTTTATTGGGTTTTTTGGGTCAATAACTCTTTTGGATTTTTATAATAACCAAACTGGACAGGCCATCGGTTCGTTGTTCAACCAGTCCAACCGACCGGTCCGGACTGGTTTTAAAAACACTGTCATCTGCCGATGGTCTCTCCCTCTTTCCCTCTCTCCTTCTCTCCCCCTATTGGGATCTCCCACTAAAAGCATATATTATTTGAATTTACCGCATATTTTCATATAACCTGGAGTAAAAACACAAAAATGCTTGGAAGTATTTTAAAATAGTCTCTTATAAACAGATGTAAATAATCTCTTTTGTAAATTTAGATATTAATAATACTAGGTCTATACCCACGTGAAATCGTGCGGGAACTCATTTTGAATTTGAAAGTATTTAATAATATTTATTGGAAATAGTTTTGTTTTATTTTTTTGTAGATAAAATAATCTTGTATATTTTTTTGCTCTTTGCATTAGTTTTTCATATATTATTTTACTAAAATGGTCATATATATATGAGTGTTTTATAATCCATACTATTCAGAAGTTTTAATAAGATATTTAATAAAATTCTATTGTCAGTCACCACATATATTTACATTATATAAATATAAGTTGTGTATTGATTTCTTGCGGTATTTTAAATTGTATGCAACACAGAATAAATAGAAATATTAAATTTTGGTAGATATTCTACATTATTAAAGGATACCCAAAATTTCTTATCAAATTAATAATTGTTTTTACATGAAAAGGATGTATATTGTGAAGTAAAGTACTAATTATAGAATAATGTTGGTTGCAAAAACAAGAAGTTAGTTTCATTTTTGTTTTTTTTGTAATACGTTATATGAAAACAAATACTTAAATTTATAAAATTTTAAAGGTATGAGTGTGAAGAGACATGCCTCTTTACAACAAAAAAAAAACACAAAAGAAAAAAAAGACGCTTATTAAAAAAAAATTATACCAAAGAGTTGTAAAAGAAGAGACACAAACAAAAATAATTATTTACCCAATGAGACACGACCTAAAAGACATCATCTAAAAGACATGAAAATACTTTAAAGAATACGAAAATACACTAAAAATGTTATATCAAAGATTTGTGAATGAAGAGACACAAAGAAAATAAATATTCATCGAAAAGATGCGATCTAAAAGGCACAAACAAACTTAAAAGAAAAACAAAAATATACTAATTTAAAAAGAAAAGGTTATCTCAAAGAGTTGTGAACAAAGAAACACATACAAAAGTAATTATTTATTAAAGAGACACGACATAAAAGACACGATTTAGAAGACACCAAAAACTTAAAAGAACACAGAAATATAATTTTTTAAATTATATCCGAGAGTTGTAAACGAAGAGACATAAAAAATATATTTATGAAAGAGATAAGATCTAAAAGATACGATCAAATTTTAAAGAACACACAAAAAGACACTAATTAAAAAAAAGTTATATTAAAGAGTTGTGAATGAAAAGACACAAACACACTTAAAAGAATACGGAAATAAAAATTCAATAAGTTGTGAACGAAGAAACATAAACAAAAATAAATATTTATCGAAGATATACGATCTAAAAGACACAAACGAACTTAAAAGCACATGCGAATAGATACTTAATTAAAAATTTAAAATAAATAAATCAAAGAGTTGTAAATGAAAAAAATACATTTATCAAAAGATACAAACGAAAAGGCTCCACACAAAAAGGCATATCCATCAAGAATTATATATAAAAAAATGTCAAAGCGAACAAACGAAAAGGCACTGCTGGAAATATGTCAATAGGCACAAACGAAAAGACACATGTTACAAATGAAAAATACTTTTATCAAAGGACACGAACGAAAAGACACAAAACAAATATGCACAATCGTTCGAGAATTATAAACAAACGCCAAAGGGCATAAACGAAAAGACACAAAACGAACATACACAAGTTATAAACTAAAAATTACATTTATCAAATGACACAAATGAAAAGGCACAAGACAAAAAGGCATAATTAACCGTTTCATAATTATAAAAAAAAGGTCAAAGGGTGCAAACGAAAAGACACAACCGTTTAAAAACTCTAAAAGCAACCACTATAAATAGACATTGTACTCAAAATTATTTTCTAGGATTGTTGTATATTAAAAAACAAAGTGTTTATTGTTGACTCGCGTTTTTTGCATAAATCTGAACTTAATTTCATTGTTTTTTTGTTTTTTTATTTTTATTTTTGGAATATATTAATGAAAAAGAGACACACGTTTATAAAGGTCAACAATTTCAAACAAAAACCAAAAGACACAAATGAAAATACATTGACCAAAAAGTCACAACTATTAGAGTACTCTAAAAACCATTAAAAAAAAACAAAAAGGCACAACAAAAAGATACCAAATGAAAAGACATAACTATTTGGGACCCATGAAAAACACTATAAATAAACATAGCACCCATAATCTTTTTATGGAGTTGCTATTATTAATAGATTGGCATCTTTCCGAAACTTTTTTATCCTTCATATTCATGTTTTTCCGTTATCGATTTGGGTAACCTCTCAATCTCCAAATAGCATGAATTTTTTACTACTTAAGCAGGAGAAACTATGGAGGATTTAGTGTCCTTTGGAGTGCAAAAGCTGTGGGAATTACAGAGCCAAGAATACGAGCAATTTCAAGGAGTCAAAGATCAAGTTACTGCACTAAAAACTGATTTACTCACGTTAAAGTCATTTTTGAAAGATGCCGATGCCAAGAAACATTCAATTGCCGTTGTGAAAACCTATGTGGAACAGGTCAAGGAAATTTTATATGATGCGGAGGATATAATCGAAACCTTTATTCTAAAGGAAAGGCTCGGAAAAAGAAGTGGCAATAAGAATCATATCAGAAGAGTTGCTTGCGTTATTCCAGAACGCAAGGAAATCGCATTAGAAATGGAAGGCATAAGTAAAAGGATCTCTAAGGTGATTCGTGATATGAAAAGTTTTGGTGTACAACAGATTGTTGCTGATGGCGGATCTGTTGCGCACCCTCTACATGATAGACAAAGGGAGATGCGACACACATTTTCCAGTGAGCACGAGAACAATCTTGTGGGGTTGGAAGAAAATATTAAGCACCTGGTTGAATTAGTGGTGGAAGAAGAGAGTGTTCAAGTGGTTTCCATAACCGGGATGGGTGGTATTGGTAAAACTACCCTTGCTAGACAAGTTTTTAATCACGAGAAAGTTAAAAATCATTTTGATGGACTCGCGTGGGTGTGTGTTTCACAAGAATTTTCTCGGAAGTACGTGTGGCAAGCAATCTTGCAGAAACTCAGACCTAAAGAAGGTGGAAACAACATCTTAGAGATGACAGAACCAGAACTCCAAGGTGCACTCTATCAATTGTTGGGAACATCTAAATCACTAATTATCCTTGATGACATATGGAAAGAAGAAGATTGGGATTTAATCAAGAAAATACTTCCACCAGAAAAAGGTGACCTCTTAATCTTATGTTACTTAATTAACGAAAAGAAAGATGAAAATGGCATACATACACTTTGAATTGTGTTTGATATAACTAAACAAGTAAATGTTTATAGGTTCGAAGGTGCTACTTACTTCTCGAAAGAAGAGTGTCGCAGGACGTAGCGATACAAAACACATCAACTTTCAATCAGAATGCTTAAGTAACGAAGAGAGTTGGATGCTTTTTCAAAGAATAGCATTTCCAAAGAAAAACACATCAGGTAACCATTCAATTAAAAAAATAACTACGAGGTTCTGAACATAAGGCCGTGCACTCCTTCCGTGAATGCTTTTTTTTTTTTGTTATTCAGTTTAATCACAATCATATTTTCTTAGGATAATCACAACACAGTCTACTCAGCCTTAAATATTTGGATCAAATATTTCTGTCTCACATCCATTTGAAGTTTACCTTTATCATTGGAATGAAGTATAATTTAACTTGGACAGTGATGATATTTTGCAGAATATAAGGTTGATGAGGAAATGGAAAATATGGGTAAGCAGATGATCAATCATTGTGGAGGATTACCTTTGGCTCTCAAAGTGTTGGGAGGTTTGTTAGCTGCAAATTACACACTACATGGTTGGAAAAGAATATATGAGAGTATTGGATCTCATATCCTAGGAGGAACTAATTCTAAGGACAATAACAATGGTTCAGTTGACCATGTATTGTCTCTTAGCTTTGAAGAACTACCTCATCATCTAAAGCATTGTTTCCTCTACCTGGCCCATTTTCCAGAAGATCATATTATAAAGACAGAGAGATTGTCTTATTATTGGGCTGCAGAAGAAATACCCAAACCCATGTATTACAATGAAGATACCATTCAAGATGTTGGAGATATCTACCTAGAGGAGTTGGTGAGGAGAAATATGGTTATTTCCGAACGAAAAACTTCAAGTTCGAGATTTGAAACTTGTCATTTGCATGACATGATGAGAGAAATATGTTTGTCTAAAGCGAAAGAAGAGAACTTCCTACAAATTGTTGGTAACTACTCTCCCACCACACATTCTCAACGTCATCGTACACCTCGCAGATTAGTCTCACAGAATCCTGCTACATTACACGTTGAGAGGGATCTAAGAAATACGAAACTTCGATCGCTCTTGATTGTACTGGGTTACAACGACTATATGTTACCATGGTCAAATTTTACAAGGTTGCAACTGCTCAGGGTGTTAGATCTTACAAGAGCTGATTTTAAAGGAGGTAAGTTACCTTCTAGCATTGGAAAGCTCATCCACTTAAGATATTTGAGCATACATCATGCTAGGGTATCTCAACTACCTTCTTCTCTACAAAACCTAAAGTTGCTGATCTATCTAAATATAGAGATACATACACATTTTAAAGATATGTTTGTGCCCAATTTCTTGATGGAAATGAAAGAACTGAGATATCTTGCATTACCACAGCGTATGCATAAGAAGACAAAGTTGGGATTGAGTAATCTAGTGAACTTGGAGACTCTGAAGAATTTCTCAACAGCGAATAGCGGGTTAGAAGATCTCCATGGTATGGTTCGGTTGAGGAATCTCACCATCATTGTAAATGATGATGAGACCAGTATAGAAACTCTATCCGCATCAATAGGTGGACTGAGGCACCTAGAATATCTTAGTATATGGGAAGGGGAATCTAAGAGGATGATAGAAGAGGGAATTGTTTTGGAATTCATTCATCTCAAACATCTGGGTTTTATTATACATATGCAAAGGTTACCCGATGAGAAACAATTACACTCTAACCTTACATGCATAGTTTTGTCTCGGTGTCAGCTGGAGGAGGATCCCATGCTGATTCTAGAGAAGCTGCATCACTTGGAAGAGGTTTGTTTATATATTAATTCTTTTTGTGGGAGGAGAATGGTTTGCTCGGGCGGTGGGTTTCCTCAGTTGCAGACTCTTGACATATATGGTCTATATGAATTGGAAGAGTGGATAATAGAGAAAGGCTCCATGCCACTTCTTCGTACTCTCGAGTGTCATGACTGTAACAAACTAAACGAGTTTCCTGGTGAGCTACGATTCATCGATTCCTTGAAGTATATGACTGTGGACAGGGAATGGGCAAATAGATTTTCGGAAGGAGGAGAAGATTATCACAAAGTCCAACACATTCCTTGCATTAAATACCAATGGGGATGAGGCTCTTAATTAAAGGTAAACATAAATAGGATATAGGAGAATAAAGTTGCTCTTATGTTGTGTAGAGGAACTTCTCTTAAACAAGTATGTTATCAATCTGTTCATATGCGGATCTACAATTTTCGTTGGAGTATTTATGTGGATTTTCTGAACATTGGATTTATTTTGTATGGTTTGTTATAAACTTATAATGGATAATCTGATGAGCTCAACATTTTCATTTTCTTTGATCATTACCAATTATTATTGTACCAGATTTATGCTTTTACGTTCATTTTTGTTTCTTGCAAAAATAGTTTCCTTTTTGATCAGTTTGAGGTTATCACGTAATCAAATAATAGCAGCTTATAACGCTTCAACGGTGGAGTCCAAAATTGGCTAAACCGAAAATTATCGAGTCTGAGATGACCGGTAGAGTCCAAAATTACATTTTGTATCCGTAGTTTTACATTCGTCACAAAAACCATCTAACTCTCGTCATCACTGTAACGGCTGCGCAATTAGGTGGAGAGGTGTTATAGACGGAGCTCTGGTGCGTGAAAGACGTATCTTCGACAATTATTATAACACTATACATTGAGGCTCAAAAGGAGGTAAAATGTACAACAAAGAATCGTCAAAATAATCAAAACCATTGAACATATAACATATCACATGACGTAAAGTGAGATAGACCAAACCCACACCATATAGTAGGTAGGAGTCAAATAAGGTGGGACAATGTTTGAATCAAGAGCCAAAACAGAATAGTCAGACCGCACTGAAGGAAATTTAAGAGAATGGATTTTGCAAAATGAATGGTCGTATTTTCAATGCTTCTAATGATTTTTTTTTTTTTGAAATGCAACGTGTAATTTTTTCACTGGCCACATATTCCATATATATTGAGAGGACTCACCTACTCTTTTTTTTTTTTTAATCAAAGAGGACTTTTTTTTTTTTTTTTTTTTNGGATTTTTTTTTTTTTTTTTTTTTTTTAATCAAAGAGGACTTGCCTCGTGAGTAAACGCTTATTCACAACTGAGACTTCGTAACCAAAGATCAAGAACATGTCTTCTTCCTAAAAGAGTTCCTTTCGTGCCTTCACCAGGTTAGCCATTTTAACTTTATTGTATTCAAGAGACTATTTGTCTCTCTTGCATCTTGGTATCAAAGCTTGAATATATACACATATACGTTTTGTTTGAGCTTGTCTAAGTTGGGCAACAAAAGCAAGCCTTATACCAATATTCTACAGCAGTACTTTGATTGGATCTTACAGGTATTGTTAGATCTGAGCTAGTAAGTTCTTATTGAAATGTTTTTATACAACGTCCAACATAAATCTCTCTCGTATTGTGAACTTAAGATCTCGCACTAAACACTTCAAAAATATGATTCAAAATTATAAACCATACCACATAATTTGATTTATGATCATCAGCATGAGTTTTTAATGTTAGTATCGAGTAAGGAAACGCAGAACTTCTAGGACAAATTCATCTGTAGGTCATGTTAATTTTTGTAATAGAAGTACTATACATACAAGAGATGTAAATTATAGGTTCAAGTGTGAAGAATTCAAGTACCACAGATCTTCCGACTTGGAAAGTGAAGTTATTAATGGTTTGCAAAAATTCGTATAAGTTATTCTTTACAGTGATTATTACACCTAGCTGGGGATTTACACAATTTAAACTCTTAAATTGTTCCCAACAAATTCCTAGTGTTATACAATTATAAAAATGTAGTGGTTTTTTCGTTTAAGAATTTTCGAAGGTATTTGTGGCTATATAAATATTTACACTATACTTTCATGATTTTATTTATGATTTTTAGTTTTTTTCTCGTTAAAAATTTATTAGAATAAAGATTAAAAAGCTACCTGAACAATTTAGAGAAACCAAAACAGAAAAACAATATAAATAAAAACTGAAAACAGAGTTGTTGTTAATGAAAACAACCCCCCAGATTAAAGTGTATTAAAAAAAACTTTCATTGTCACCATTTAAGATCTAATCAAACTATGAAACTTCGGTTAATTTGTATTACCATTTCAAATTTGTGATGTTGACTCCTTCCAATTTATCCCCGTTAACTAATATAGTACATTGATTCTTGACAAACAGGAGTCACTATGGGGGACTTAGCGTCCTTTGGAGTGCAAAAGCTCTTGGAGCTACTGAGCAAAGAATACGAGCATTTTTGCGGAGTCGAAGATCAAGTTAGTGAACTAAAAACTGATTTACTCACGTTAAAGTCATTTTTGAAAGATGCTGATACCAAGAAACATACAAGCGCGTTGGTGAAAACCTATGTGGAACACATCAAAGAAATTATTTATGATGCCGAGGATATATTGGAAACTTTTATTTTAACGGACAAACCAAAGGAAACAAGTGGCATCAAGAGCTGTGTCAGAAAACTTGTTTGCATTATTCCAGAACGCATGGAAATCGCATCAGCAATGGAAGGCATAAGTAAGAGGATCTCTAAAGTGATTGGTGATATGAATAGTTTTGGAGTACAACAGATTGTTTCTGATGGCGGGTCTGTTCCTTTACCCAATAGACAACGGGCGATGCGAGAAACGTTTTCTAACGAGTATGAGAGCGATCTAGTGGGGTTGGAAGAAAATATTATGAAACTGGTTGAATTAATGGTGGATGAAGAGAATGTTCAAGTGGTTTCCATAACCGGGATGGGTGGTGTTGGTAAAACCACCCTTGCTAGACAAGTATTCAATCACAAAAAAGTTAAACATCATTTTGATGGACTCGCATGGGTTTGTGTTTCACAAGAATTTACACGAGAGTATGTGTGGCAAACAATCTTGCAGAATCTCACACCTAAAGAAGATCAAAAGAACGTCTTGAGGATGAGAGTACATCAACTTCAAAGTGAACTCTACCATCTGTTGGAAACATCTAAATCATTGATTGTTCTTGATGACATATGGAAAGAAGAAGATTGGGATCTAATCAAGAAAATATTTCCACCGGGAAAAGGTGACCTCTTCTGCTACTCAGTGCAAAAAAGTTAAGCTCATTATGGTATTTGAATTGGGTTTGGATCTAATTAAACGAGCAAATCTTTACAGGTTCAAAGGTTCTACTTACTTCTCGGAAAAACAGTGTCGCAGGACATAGCGATACAAGACATATCAACTTTCAATCAAAATGTCTAAGTGATAAAAATAGTTGGACGCTTCTTGAAAGAATAGCATTTCCAAGGAAATTTGCATCGGGTAAACCATTCAATTTTTTTTGTTTAAAGTTTGATCACAATCATTGTTTTAGGATGATCATAATGATTAACCTCTGTTATATGGCCCATATGTAGTATATACTCTCTCCATTCCGAAAAGAAAAATAATTTTTTTTAAAAAAGTAAATATTTGTTTCACATAAATAATTTTTTTTAAGATTTCTATCAATTTTTAATTGAAACTGCAAATTACAAGAGATAATAATTGAATTTTGTTTGAAAAAATGAGTTACAATTGGTTTAACGTTAGTGAAAGCTGTATTGTATTTTAAATTTTCTCTTAATATGTGTGCAGGACTGGCCCTGAGATTTAGGGGTTATAGACAATTCAGTAAAAAGTTTAGTAAAATTTTAGTAAATTTTTTTTTTTTTTTGCCATTTGAGAACCTTTAGTATATATAAATTAACCGGAAAAATTTGGGGGGCAAGACCCAGATTTCAGTTGGCTGTGCCGTGGGTCGGCCCTGTATGTGTAACATACTAAAAAAATCTATTAATATGTTCAAAGAGAGTATAATTTAACCTGGATAGTGATGATGTTGTGCAGAGTTAAAGATTAATGAGGAAATGGAAAATATCGGTAAGCAAATGATAAAACATTGTGGAGGCCTGCCTTTGGCAGTCAAAGTGTTGGGAGGTTTATTAGCTGCAAATTATACAGTGCATGATTGGAAAAGAATATATGAGAGTATTGGATCTCGTATCCTGGGAGGAACCAATTCAAAGAACAATCACAATGCTTCTGTTGACTACGTATTATCTCTGAGCTTTGAAGAATTGCCTAATTATTTGAAGCATTGTTTCCTCTACATGTCCCATTTTCAAGAAGATCATACAATAGACGTAGAGGCATTGTCTTATTATTTGGCTGCAGAAGAAATATCCAAACCTAGGTTCCACAACGAAGAGAGCATTCGAGATGTTGGAGATAGCTGCATAGAGGAGCTGGTGAGGAGAAATATGGTTATTGCCGAAAGAAAGAAATCGTCTTTGAGATTTGAAACTTGTCATTTGCATGACATGATGAGAGAGGTTTGTTTGTCTAAAGCCAAAGAAGAGAACTTCCTACAGATTTTTGGTATCGACTCCCCGACCGTGAATTCTCAATCTCATAATACATCTCGCAGACTGGTCTTACAGAAGCCTACCATATTAAATGCTGAGAGGGATTTAAACAATCCAAAACTTCGATCTCTCTTGATTATTGTCAAGGTTGGTCATGTGCACGGAAATTGGATGTTACCATGTTCAAGCTTTACAAGGTTACAACTGTTGAGGGTGTTAGATCTTTCAAGAGTTGAGTTTGAAGGACGTGAGTTACCTTCTGGCATTGGAAAGCTCATCCACTTAAGATACTTGAGCTTATATCATGCTAACGTATCTCATCTACCTTCTTCTCTACGAAACCTAAAGTTGCTGATCTATCTAAATATAGAGATGGATAAAAGAAATATGTTTGTCCCCAATTTCTTGATGGAAATGCAAGAACTGAGATACCTTGCATTACCATTGCAGATGCATGAGAAGACAAAGTTGGAATTGAGTAATCTAATAAACTTGGAGACTTTGTGGAATTTCTCAACAGAGAGTAGCAGTTTAGAAGATCTCCATGGTATGGTTAGGCTGAGGAATCTCAGTGTCATTATAACCAGTTTACTAACATCTATGTGCATCAATTGCTGGACTGGGACACCTGGAATATCTTACTGTGGAGGCTGGAAGATATTATAAATCAACGAGAGATCAATCGGGATTGGCTTTGAATTGCATTCGTCTAAATCATCTGGAGTTGCGAAATATATGGTTAACTCGTGTGCTAAAACTTCCTTCTAACCTTACATACCTATTTCTACAAGACTTTGATCTACAGGAGGATCCCATGCCGGTTCTGGAGAAGTTGCGTCACTTGGAAGTGGTTCGATTAAAACGTGGATCTTTCAGATGGAGGTATATAGTTTGCTCCCGCGGAGGGTTTCCTAAATTACAGGAGCTTGAATTATCTGTATTTAACTTGGAAGAGTGGGTAATAGAAGAAGGCTCCATGCCACTTCTTTGTACTCTCAAGATTTCTCTCTGTGAGATGCTAAAGGAGATTCCTGATAGCCTCCGATTCATCGATTCCATAAAGCTTATGAGTGTGGACAAGGTATGGGAGACGAGATTGAGGGAAGGAGGAGAAGATTATTACAAAGTCCAACACATTCCTACTGTCAAGTTCATATGAAAATGAGTCTCTTGCAAATTACCGGACTTTGTAAAAGGTAAAATCTCATTTTCTTGATAAGTCAAAATTTGTTTTCTTGACAATAATAATAACTCTTACGATTTTTCGTTGGAGTATTTTATGTGGGTTTTTCTTTGTTTCAATAACATCGGATTTATCATTTATGTTTGTAATAAGTACGTTTTGTATTTATGTTTTGTGATTTTAGAAGGAGTCAAAATGGTTAAATGGTAACGTGCAAATATAACAGTATTTACATGTTCACAAAACAAAACTCCAAAATCTCTTTAGATTTCTCCTTCTTTTAAAGAGAAATTTTAGAAATGTCATTTTCCATATGTCTCTTTCATAAATACCCCTATTTGTTTTTCAAAAATATTTTTTTTGGATTTAATTAGGATTGATGTAATGGTTAATTTATGACTTAAATCTTGTAGGGTTAGGGTTTAGTGCTTTAAACTATTTGGTTTGATGGTTGAGGTAGTAGGATTTATATATATATATTTTTTTTTTGTCGACATAGGATGTATATATTTTAAAATATTAAAAATGATAATTTAGATTGAAACTAATATATTTTTCAAAAATAACAAAAAAAAGGTATTTGTAAAAAGGTAGAGTAAAAGGGGCATTTTTTAAATTCATCTTTCTTTAAATTCAAAAGCAAATATTTTGACACATAGTGCTAGAGTCCCATTTGATAGTAGTTATGTAAGCTGCAAACCTCCAATTTGGATAACCATCATAATATATTATAAGCTGTTTACAAAAAAAAAATCATAAAATTGTCATAGAAACTAAAATTAGCTAGTAATTATTTGGGCATCTTTATATATTAAATGAGAATCTAAATATATATATATATATATATATATATATATATATATATGGTGTGGTTCAGAGAACATTTATAATACATGTCAACTAATTAAACCAATCAATTTAAAGATTATCAATGTCATAGAAATTTAAAAACTTCATAGAAACTAAGTTTAGCAAGTAATGATTTGTGCATCTTTATAAAGAATATGCTGTGTAATATAGAGAATATTTTAAGATACAAACCAATCAAAACTTATTACTATACATTCTACAGAATGTCATTAAATTTTAGTTGAATTACATCAGTACATATCTTAAAAAACTTAAAACTCAACTAAAATATAACATATTAAAATGATATCTACCATTTCATAACAAGAAGAAAAATCTCAACTATAAAATGGTTTTACTTTTAGTATGGCGCCTAGATTGGGTTAAACTGTAAAGTCCAAAAATAACATTACTTACCCGTAGCTTTACATCTGTCACAAAAAACTCCAAACCCGTATTTTTCCAAAATTACCAAATTATATTAATCTTTTAGTATTTTGGACACCATTAGAATTATACTCAAAAAACTCAAAATTTCTTTTGGTAGATTAATACGCACGAAAGTTGAGTATTTTTCCAAAATTACGAAATGATATCAATCTTTTAATATTTTGGACACCGTTAGAGATCATACAAAAAAAAACCGAAAAATTCTTTTGGTGAGTTAATATACACAAAAGTTGAGTATTGCAAAATTACCAAATCATATTAATCTCTTAATATTTTGGACACCGTTAGAGATCATACAAAAAAAAC
>OVAP01001271.1:0-25079 GCA_900406295.1 Aurinia saxatilis | reverse complement strand
ATAAGTCGTCGCAAATTCGTCGCACTATAATACGTCGCAAATTCGTCGCAACATCGTCGCAAATTTGTTCGTCGCAAATTTGTTCGNATAATACGTCGCAAATTCGTCGCAACATCGTCGCAAATTTGTTCGTCGCAAATTTGTTCGACGCCAACTCGTTGCAAATTAGTTCATCGCAAAATCCTCGCAAGCCGTCGCAAAAGTCTAGCAATCGCAAATTCGACGCATAATGTCACCGACGCAACGACGTCGCAAGTTTGCTTCGCATTTGCGACGTTTTCCGGTTTACGACGAGCGATCTGCGACAGAAAGACTTTCGACGCAAAGTCGTCGCAATTCCGTATTTGCGACGACTTTGCGTCGAATCTCGCCCTCGCAAATCGCCTGTTTTCTTGTAGTGATATGAAAAAATGGTTGGATTAAAGTTGCAAATGAGTCACATTTCTTAAAAGTAGTCACAAAAAGGTAACAATATTTGTGACTGCAAACCGATCACGCTTCCCATTAGTCATAATGTAGTCACATAAGCGTCACAAAATTAACCGATTAAATTTTATATAATAATAGCGGTCGCATTTCAGTCGCAATTTTCCATAGTTGTCACAAAATGGTCGCAATATTTGTGACTAAATCGTGACTAAAATACGTGTGTAGTCCCAAATCAGTTGTAGACTAGTCTCATTTTCACCTTTATGTACTATTAATTAGGAATTTGTAATATAAAAAAACCTAATACTTAACATTACAAGATTCAAGATGTTTATATGACTTATTTAGAGGTGTTTTGTGTTGGATAGTGGTTGAGGACCATGTTTCAAAAAAAATGCAATGGATTTATATGTACAATATGTTCCTAGATAAGAGTTCATAATGTTTAAAAGCTTTTAATATGTATATCTAAAACTTAGTATAAGAAAATACATAATTGTTCAAGTGTTAAAATCAAGATTCTTGTTATAAAAAAATGGTTGAATTAAAGTTGCAAATGAGTCACATTGCTTAAAAATAGTCACAAAAAGGTCACAATATTTGTGACTACAAACCGACCACGCTTCCCGTTAGTCATAATGTAGTCACAAAAGTGTCGCAAAATTAATCGATTAAATTTTATATAATAATAGCGGTCGCATTTCAGTCGCAATTTTCCTTAGTTGTCACAAAATGGTCGCAATACTAGTGACTAAATTGTGACTAAAATACGTTTATAGTACCAAATCAGTTGCAGTCTAGTCTCATTTTCACCTTTACATACTATTTATTAGGAATTTGTAATGTAAAAAAACTAATACTGAACCTTACAAGATTCAAAATGTTTATATGACTTATTTAGAGGTGTTTTGTGTTGGATAGTGGTTGAGGATCATGTTTCAAAAAAAAATGCAATGGATTTATATGTACAATATGGTGTGTTATGTTTACATCATAAACTTGAATATGATTTTTCAAACAAATTTCCCTAGATTAGAGTTCATAATGTTTATAAGCTTTTAATATGGATATCTAAAACTTAGTATAAGAAAATACATAATTGTTCAAGTGTTAAAATCAAGATTCTTTTTAATGTGAAAAAATGGTTGGATTAAAGTTGCAAATGAGTCACATTTCTTAAAAATAATCACAAAAAGGTCACAATATTTGTGACTTAAAAGCGACAATTTCATAATGTTGTCACTAGTCCGTCGCAAATGCAACCCCTAAACTTAAATTTCATCAACTTACACTACATTTTTATTTAGTTGCCCTTGAGCATATTTAACATCAATTTACAAAGTAATTTAAGATTCAATGTTTCATTCACTATAGTTTTGCTATTTATATTACACTGAAAGTCACAATTTGGTCCTAATTATTTGCCTTAGGAAAATACAAATGAAACTAGAAAGCAGCGACTACACAAAAGGTCAGAAAAGAGTCGTAAATCAGTTTAAACGGGTCGTAATACTTCTGTGACTAACTATATAGTCGCAAAATGGTTGATTTTCTTACGACTAATAAGCGACTATTCTTTTTTGTTACAAACTAGTCACATTTTCGTTGCAATTTTGCCACTAATTTCTGACTTTTTTGTTTAGTCGTATATTACCAACTACAATGCGAGGATTGTTTTTTTGTCATAATTCAGTAGCAATTGAGTCATAATATGGTCTCAAATTATTGCGACTATTATAGTAGTCGCAATTTTTAGTCACTATTTCGCTGCTTTCTTGTAGTGAAAGATAAATCAAGATTTCTGTACACAGATTGAAGAGGAAAGCAAATACAGGGTCACCATGTCGCAATCTCCTCTCCGGTACAATAATTTCAAAATATTCCCAGCTAACCAACACTCAATATATAACAGAAGTACACACGACATGATCCCTATAATCCCCACATAACTGAATCCGAGAGCTCTTAAAATTCCTTATACTAATGTCCATTTTACGCAATCATACGCCTTTGACATATCAGTTTTCTTGGTGATAAGATCTTGAAAGCTAAAATGATGTATTGGCAGTATGTGTTTACCCTCATATGCAATAAGAATGTTATAGACAAACGTCGTGTGGTTGTCCCATAAGTGTGTAGTTATGAATGAATTCATAGTGTTAATAACATGGTAAAAACTTTTAGCTATCAAATTTTCTAAACAAATGTAATACACATATATAGTCAAATTTTTATATATGTGTTATAAATTCCATAAATGATTTTTATATAGAAATTCAAGGAGTGTAAATATATGATAAATGTGAATGTTAGCGAGTAAAGTATTTGTATGGGTTTGAAAGAAAAACACACAACACTAATTAAAATGTACTTATGTCACATAAAATTATCATTTGTATATGAAAAAAATGGATATAAGGAGGAAAATAGAAGAAAGTGTGGGCTTTTGAGAATGTTGCATTGTTGCTCACAAAGCGTGAGGGATATGATGATTCTTATGAATTTAGCAAAACTAATAAAAGAAATAACACCAAAATTTATTCCATACCCAGTTTAGGAGTATGGCTAGAATACGTATATAATATTTACTTTTAGGGGGTGTATTGGATCATGAATTTGAAATGGTTTGATGTTTAATGAGGTTTTGGAGAGTTTTGATGATTTGAAAGAATTTTAATGAAATCACCTCAAATTCCACTTAAAACTATGTGATTTAAGTATTTCTATTTTTAACTAAGAAACTCATCCAAAACACTCTCAAATCACGTAAAACCAAATTATTAAAATATTTTCAATAACACCGAATTTGATGGTATTTGTTAAAATACCTAGTCCAATAATATTGATTTTTAAAAGGTTTTTTTAAACATATGTTCCAATAACATCGAGTTTGTCAAGTCACACCAAAATCACTCTAAATACATGACTCAATACACCCCCTTAATTTCATTTTTCTCTCTCTCTCTCTCTCTCTCTCTCTCTCTCTCTCTCTCTCTCTCCTATTCTATTTTTACAGTTTGTTATTCTATTCGATTTATTAAAAAGTATTGTTTTAGAGTTTTACCTTGATAACACAATTTGACACTAAATAATCGTTTTTGTGTACTTATGCCAAATAAAATACATTCTTTCAAAGTTTAAACTTGTTAGACTGTTCCTTTTATTTTAATAAAAATTCGATATAATGAATGAAATATTATACTATTCAGAGAAATCAACATAGAATTGAACACAATATTTTAATTTGTAACCACCAATCTATGTATTGAACAATTTATATCAGTTTTAAAAAAATGAAACTATGTTAAATGTGTAAGAAAATATATGTTTCTAATATCAAGAGTATGAAATTTAGTAAACTGATAATCAAAGATTAAATCAGTGTATAAACTAAAATGAGGTAAAAAATGTAGTTGTTTAAGAAAATATATAATGTGTAATAATGTTTTTTAGTTTTATTTCTTACTGAAAAACAGCAACTAACCGTAACCAAACAGTATATAATGAAAGGGAAACAAGTAATTTTGCAACCATTTTAGTTACTCATCAAATTTTGATTATTACATAGCTATTGAGCTAATTTTGATGCTCATTTTGGTGGTTAGCATACAAATTTTCCCATGATTTTTCTTTCTTTTTTTTCTTTTTAATTTTGCAAAATATGATGATTCTTCTTTCTCTCATGGCACCGTTAATTTAGCCTCAAAGTAATTAGATTTTCTTCAAAAAATTTTAGTTTTTATTATAATATTTCACTTTTAAGAGTTTAATTTTGGCTATTTCTTTAAAATTCATATGCAATAGAATTTCTAATAAATTGATATCGATAAGTTAATTTTTTGTGACATATCAATCAAATAATAATATTTAAAATTAACCTATAAATAAAATTATAAAATAATATAGTAATTGTATTATTAATTTATAAAATAATATTATATAAACCGTTTTTAACAATACGAACTATTGCCTAATATGTGGATAAACATCCCAACTTTAGAAATGTGTAATAAGCTACACAAAGTAATATGTGACATATAAAATCATATACAAAGTATATGTAAACAAGGTAAAAATTACACAATGGATTTTTTTTAACAAAAATGGTAAATATAGGACTTATTCGTAATTAAAATATCTCAAACCCGATCAAAACCATACCCAACCCGTAAATAATATTACTCGATTTAGTTTATGGACTTAAAAAAAAATCATTTCTGGGAGCCCATGTCACATAGGATGCAAGAGAAGCATCACACCAATAGAACTGATACAGATTTTGTGTTATAGATAGAGCCTACGACTATTACATGTTGCAAATATCGGACCGAAAAAGAAGATAGAGCCTACAACTATTAAATGTTGCACAGTCATGATATTTAGTGTTTTATGTAGAGATTAAGAGAGTGTTATCGTCAAGAGATTTGGTAATTCGTTTTTATTTTCACGACTTGGGGATCCAAAACAGAATGATGAGAATTCAATTGAAGAGGGACGAGGTGATTTAAAGTCAATTTCCAATCTAAGGCTTTGAGATTTCATTAATATAACTTGTGAGAGTGAGAAATCATTTGAGAAGTGTGGGGGTCGGATTCCACCCCCGAAGATTGATAGCGTAAAACAGTCAACGGCTATGACCCACGACTCAGACATCCGTTCTTACCATCGAGCATCTTAACGCTCGATGAGTTATCTTCGATCATCAATTGTCACGCAATGCGTATCCATCAACTTAGACGTTCAAGTTACGACCATCATTGGTCCCGGAATACGATCTAAGTACGAATCACTGACAACGGCCAAGCGAGGCCCGCGAGCTATGAAGCGAAGCGTAGCCTGTGGGCCACATTGATAGACTTGGCCCGCGAGCTCCATCTCCGAACATGGCTCGCGGGCCACGATCACACCCTTAGCTCGCGGGCCAAGTCTTCCGACTTGTCCGCGGGCCAAATTCCTCCGATGAACCATCAAGCTTTTTCAGACTACCTTCGTATGTGTGGGTCCCGACCACGACCTTGCCAAAGATCTTGCTAGCCAAGTTCAACATGGGTCCTTACGGACCATCGACGATCAATCGACACGACATGGCAGGAACCATGCATAGAGTCGCGAGCCACGATCACTAAGCGTGGCACGTGGGCTACACTCTCCTTATGGCTCGCGGGCCACATAACTTGATGTGGTTTACGGGCCACGTGTCTCTCGTTGTTCACGAGCACGATCCTTCCGATCCTTTCGGAGATCCTTCCGACTCATCCACCGCCAATCCGACTCATCCAGACATTCATCGATAATCTTTCCGACTCATCGATGATCCTTCCGACTACATTCCGGGGATAAAGTCTCTAGACACATCCCGTGGGCCATAGCATCGCAAGGCTCGCGAGGTACGACTCGACGTAGCTTGCGAGTTCCATGCTGTGGGCCCATTTCCGTCTTTCATAAAATCCGAGCATTGTCAAGCAAGAAGATTTGAGAGCGAGTATCATCAGTACATCTCGGAGAAAAGGAAACAGATCCGAAGACTATCGGAGAAAGGGAAGTACATCGGAGGAAAAGGAAAGACAGCCCACAGGGAGCTTGGGCCTCAAGGCTGTTTATTTAGGAATATATATAGGATCTAAGGTCGTAGGTCTTAGATCATCTTTTATATCTTGGTCTTCTCGAAGAGCCTAAGTCTTAACAGCTGGTATTCAAGAATTCTCTTTAGATAAATAAAACGACCCCACGTCCTTCTCTTGTTCTTTGTTCTTTTGCCTTTACTTTCTGAATGATTCACATAGTTAGAGTCGACGAACCCTTAAAATATCCGTTTGACAAGTTTTTGGTTGTGTGTGAATTCTAGCCCACACAAGAAGGAGATTCCAATTCGAGTCAAAAGAAGGAATGAGATAAGGTCACGAAGTTTACAGTCTATGTGATCACCTTGCTTCCCTCGTAATCGAAAATGTTTGGGTTCTTGTACAATGGATTTTATTTTAAGCATTTGAAATACGATATTAATAAATAGTTATATAATGTATTTATAACAAAATTTGTATTAGATCTATTGGTGTGATGCTTCTTGTGCGAATCCCGGAAATGATTTTTTCAAAAATGTCCAGAAAATGAATAGGGTATATTATTTACGGGTCGGGTATGGATTTGGATCGGGTTTGGGATATTTTAATTACGAATTAGTTATATATTAACATTTTCATTAAAAAATCAATTGTGTAGTTTCCACCATGTTTACATATACTTCATTTATGATTTTATGTGTCATATATTAGTTTGTGTATTTTATTACACATTTTTATAGTTGGGATGTTTATCCACATATTAGGCAATAGTTCGAGTAGTTAAAAATGATTTTCCCTTATTAAATTATTGAAAAATTCGTTCATATTAGCTCCCAAACAAACGCATTTAATTTTCGATGTTTATACTATAATGAGAATAATGAGAAATTCCTTAATATACCATCATTTGGAGTGATAGTTTCAAAAATACCACTATAAGTTTTATTTATCAAAAATACCATTAAAAGTTTACGTTTTCGAAAAATACCACTAATACTAATTTTCAAAGATTTAGAATTTATTTATTTCTGTTTGGGTTAATTAATTTATAGCTAGGGTTTAGTTTTGAAGGGTTGGTGTTTAGTTTTGAAAAATTAAAAATTAATTCACGTTTAATGGTATTTTTGGAACATTAAAACTTTAAGTGGTACTTTCGGAAAATAAACTTTTAGTGGTATTTTGGAACTACCACATCAAATGATGGTATTTTGAACATTCTCCCTGCTATAATTTGTAATATAAGTCTATACGATATATAAACTAAGCAAAATTGGTTTGTGAAATATAATAAATTATTATTATTATGTAAATAAAAGTTAAAGTATAACTTTTTGTGGACCATTTTATCATTTCAAGGGATAACTTTTTAAAAATACTATTATTTTTTAAGTGTAATTTATTTATAATTAGGTTTTAAGATATAAGATTTGATGTTTAAAAATCCTAGACCCTAAAATATTAAGCCACAAATAATTATTTTCATTCCTAACAAATCATAAATCCTAATTTTTATTAAAAGGGTTTATTAAAAAAAATTGAAAATTAAACCATAACTCTAGAAGGGTTTATTAAAAAAAATTGAGACATAGTTTATCTCTTGCATTTTGAATTTGACACATTGGTTTGGGCTTTAATGTGCATGATCGCTCAGCAACAAACTTTGGTCACTTTCTTTATAGATTCGACGGACCTAGCGAAGATGACGACTACTCCACCTAATTCGCCAGCCTTTTCTGCGTCCCGATGAGTTTAAGAGAATTAGGGAGCAGTTTTCTTCTTTCTCCATTTCCTATATTTCATATACTTTAAATATACATGCAGATAGTTTGCCACATGGTGCACAACTATGATTTATTGTATGTAAACTTTTTCCCCCTGTTTTTTTTTTTTTTTAACTCTTCAAATATATAAATATTGTTGTTAAAAAATAAAATTTAGAAAGGTTTAACCCTAAACCATAAATTTATAATTTTACTAAACTCTAAAGCTTAAACTCTTAACAAATTTATCAAATGTAAATAATGGTAAAAGTATTTAAGAAGTGGTATTTTTTTCAAAAATTCCGTATTATAGGGAATTAAATGTGTAAGTTTTGGTGAACCATTTTATAAAATACAATTGGAAGAGGTAAATTTTCAAAAAAATATCACTAGTTGAGTGTAAACTATTTATAGGGTCTTAGAATTTGGGATTTAAAAAACTCTAAAATACTAAACCCTAAAAATTCTTTTCACCCCAAACAAATCTTAAACCCTAATATTTTAAATCTTAAACCCAAAAAATTAAACCATAATTGTTAATAAAAATAAAATCTATAAGGGTTTAACCCTAAATCATAAACCCTAGTAATCCTAGGTCAATCCTAAACATAGAATTTTACTAAATCATCAAACTTAAATACCTAAACCCCAAAAATTTGGTCAACTATAGAGAAAAATAATTTTGGTAAATAATTGTAGTTTTGAAAATAGTTAGTCGAATTGGACTCACTGATAGCAAATATTATAAATAGACAAAGTAATGTATATCTATTTTTGACTAAAACTGTATTATATATTAAACATACTAATATGTAAATAATAAAAAATATTAGCATATATTTATTTTGTTTTTATTCGTCTGATTTATTAATTTTCATGACTGATTATTATGAGATCTGATACATAGATGATTCTACCACGAACAATTCTAACCGACTCCTATCATAGATCCACGCCTTTATTTTCGATATATATGATCATGACGTACGGTTCTACTTGTATAACGCTGAAGATCTCTTGTAAACTTGTATTGACTCTGTTAATTTACATAATTATTAATAAATCGCATTAATTGAGATTTGAACACGAGACTTTTCTAATGTAAAAGTATTAATGAACTTTTGATCAATCAGTGGACCATATAACTATAAATACACTACGATAATTATTATTTTTATTATTCTAGTCACAGCTAAATCATACAAAATTTATATTTCACATATATTTTGTGGACTATCATATATGTAAACTATTATTTACTAAAAATATTTAATTTTCGAAAAAGTTTATTTTGGCACTCCTCATTTTAATGGATCAAATGAGATATACTTCTTTTTATCTTTCCGTATATTTCAGTTTAAATTGTTTTTACATACCTATAAATTACAATAAGTAATATATAAAAGTTTGGGTACATTGTTTCTGAGAAAATATAAAATTTAATATTAATTAATAGAAACCCCGTACGTTTTGAACAACAATATCTAATGTTTTTTCTTTGTTACGAACTATTTGATGGTGGTTAATAAATGTCAAGTTGTGCTGGTGTGTGGATGTAATTTTATGAGAAAAGCATAATTGGCAGAAGATTAGATTACGTTTGGCACTAATCTCACATTTTAAACGGATAATGATGCCCTTAAGTTTAATCTTTAACTTTTTTTTCAGAAAACAAAAACAAAACAAAATCGGTTTGATGTTTTTATTAAATGTCAAATCGTTTAAATTAAAATTTCATCTCTTTATTATTTTTTTCTTTCTATTTTTTCCTTTACCTTCCCTTCTCCTCTTCCACATCAACCAACAAAAAAGAAAAGAAAAAGTTTCCTCGATTTGTTGATCTGCCGATCTCTCTCCAAAGTTCAAAGATCTTGAGTGAGAGTGAGAGAGAGATGATGCATTGAATAAAAAGCTGAGACTTTTCGTCTTTAGTTCTGTGTTTTGTTGTTACAGTTCTCGAGATGTGTTGTGAGTTGTGAGAGCTTGTTGTTATGTTGGGTTTTGATTGATTTTTTTGTCGGTAGAGTTTCTTTTGTTTTGAAAATTTGGAGATGAGTGGGTGTTTGCCTTGCTTTGGATCTTCGGATACTTCCAAAGATTCGGTGAAGAAGAAGGAAGCTTCTGCTAAAGACGCCTCTGTTACTCAGTCTCACCATGTCAGCTTAGGTTGGGATCTGCTTTACGTTTCTTAGATCGATTTTAGTTTATGGGTTCTCTTAAAGTTCCTTTCTTGGATAAGAAATGTTGATGTTTCTGATATAATTCATCTCCGTTTGTGGACTCTAATTACTGAGATCTGATTGTTGTTAGAATACAGTTTAGCTCCAAATTGTGGTTTGTGTGAGTGGTAATTACAGATTCTCTATTCTTTCGATGTAATTAGGAGATGCCTAAGTAGAAATCATGACATTGTTAGGTTCTGTAAGTTCTGGACAGTCATTAGCTCAACAAGTGAAAGACCGGTGAATTTTTGTTGTTTCTTGCTTGGAATTGAATGTGAAAGCTTAGTTTCTTTGAGATATGAAAAGTTTGTGGGTTTTTTAGACTTTTAGTTGATTATGACTTTCCGAATTTGGAAATACCAACTTCAATGGTTAATGTTATGTTGTTTCCTTTCTTATTTGTTAGTCACATTGATTCTTTTCCTTTTTTTTTGGGTAGACAAATCAAAGTCTCGAGGAGGTCTTGAACATAAGAAGGAGCTAACTGCACCAAAAGAAGGTCCAACCGCTCATATTGCTGCACAAACCTTTACCTTCCGAGAGTTAGCTGCCGCAACTAAAAACTTTCGACCCGAATGTCTTCTTGGAGAAGGAGGTTTCGGTCGTGTTTACAAGGGTCGTCTAGAGACAACAGGACAGGTGAAGTTCTTGAAATCAGTTAACAGAATTTTCTCTTGTTAAACTTCTTGTCTGATTTTATGGATGTTTTGCAGATAGTAGCTGTGAAACAACTAGATCGAAACGGTCTACAAGGAAACAGAGAGTTTCTTGTAGAGGTTCTTATGTTGAGTCTGCTACATCACCCTAATCTTGTGAATTTGATTGGCTATTGTGCTGATGGTGACCAACGTCTTCTTGTTTACGAGTATATGCCACTAGGATCGTTGGAAGATCATCTTCATGGTATGCTATCAATAATTCCCCGCTCTTAACATAGAAATCACATTTGGAATTAGTATGATACCATTGTGATTTTACTCGAAGTGTCATATATAGAAATTATAGAAGTGTCACATTTGGAAAGTATTTACCTTTCTTAATCTGCACTTCTAAAGCTATTTGTGGTAAACAAAAAGAACATACATTAGCTTGTTATGGTTCTATGTAATGCATGTGATGATTAAAAGTTTGTATTTTCAGATCTTCCACCTGATAAAGAGCCTCTAGATTGGAACACGAGAATGACAATAGCGGCAGGAGCAGCGAAGGGACTTGAGTATTTGCACGATAAGGCAAACCCGCCTGTAATCTACAGAGACTTAAAATCATCCAACATTCTTCTCGGCGATGGCTATCACCCAAAGTTATCTGATTTTGGGTTAGCTAAGTTGGGGCCCGTAGGTGATAAAACACATGTCTCAACGCGTGTTATGGGCACATACGGGTACTGTGCACCGGAATACGCCATGACAGGGCAGCTCACACTGAAGTCTGATGTTTATAGCTTTGGAGTTGTGTTTCTCGAGCTCATTACGGGTCGGAAAGCGATTGATAATGCTCGGGCCCCTGGTGAACACAACCTCGTTGCATGGGTATGTTAAAAAAAAAGTATTTTTCGTGTATCACTATGATGTGAAAATCAACGTTTTGAAAAACATCTTTGCTTACTTGAACAACTGGGATTCTCTTTCCCTTGTTGGTCTTTGCTTGGTTACATAGGCGAGGCCATTGTTCAAAGATCGTAGGAAGTTTCCAAAGATGGCGGATCCATCACTGCAAGGGCGGTATCCAATGCGTGGTCTGTATCAAGCGCTTGCGGTTGCAGCCATGTGTTTACAGGAACAAGCAGCAACAAGGCCCCTGATCGGCGACGTGGTGACAGCTCTAACTTACTTAGCTTCTCAAACGTTTGACCCTAACGCGTCAAGCGGTCAAAACAGTAGAGGCAGTGGCGGGCCGCCATTTATCAGGACGAGGGATGAACGGAGAAGCATGGGAGATGGGAGTAGCTTGGATAGTCCAGCAGAGACTCGGAGTCGGTTGGGGTCACCGGCGACGCACAAGAACTCTCCAGATTACAGAAGAAGGGATATGGTGAGGGAAGTGAATGCAGGATCAGAGGCAGGAAGCGAAACGGGAGGTGGGTCAGGGAGAAAATGGGGATTAGGCGATTTGGAAGGGACAGAGTCACAGAGAGGAAGTCCGGCTAGTGTTGGGCGAGCATCGAGAGGGACTCTGCGGAACCGGGATTTAGATAGAGAGAGAGCAGTGGCGGAAGCAAAAGTGTGGGGAGAGAACTGGAGGGAGAGGAAGAGAGCTAGCAATGGACCAGGCAGCTTCGATAGTACAAATGACTGAGATGGGAAAGAGCAAAACTTTGTACGTTTGGGAAAGAGAGGAAACCTTTGTCTTTTGTGGCAAGAGACTGAGGGAGAGACGTTGGGGTCATGAACATTTGTTGGGTCAGGTTGGTCAGTTGTCGGATTTGATGTCTGAGTCAAAAACTCTTCAGTATAGTGGTTGAAGATCAAGAACATAGGAAGAAAAAGAGTTTGAAAATGATGGCGAGTAGAGAAAGAGTCGGCAGTTAGGAGGGGAAGAAAAATGTTTTTTCAAGTGATGCTTTTGGGGTTTTCTTTTCTTTCTTTTAAATGGGTTGGTTGTATATGTAATATGGGGAGGGAGAATTCGAGTCAATTTTTGTATTTCTTTTCTGTACTATTTTTAATATCTCTCGTGTATGGAATCGAGTCTATCAGAAAGAGAGAAAAGAGTATCTATCCTTGCCAATGGAAACTTGAGAAGAGAACTAAGTCGGTTCGAATTCAACCACGCAAAAAAAGAAAAAAAAATTAATTGTGTTTATAAAATTACTGCTAATGCTCAAACTGGAAATGTATTTCATACCCGAAGAGAATAGTCAAAAGTAGCAAAATACAAAATATTAGATCGGCCCATGTCACAAAAGTAGCCTTAAAACGAATTCTCTAGTTTGAAACCTTGCCTAAAATTACCACATCGCTTGAAGTATTCAAACTCCTTATTTCCTACGCTTTCCCTGCAGAGATATGAAAATTCTGAGTTAGGATCAGAACCACCATATAAATCAAGCTTTTCACAAACTGATTCTCTGCTTTCTAAAACCATTGTTTGATTTGCTACACTTTAACCAGCAAAATAATATAAAACTCTACATTCTTGGAAATGATTTGCTTACCGAGCTCACAAAGTCATCCATTGACAGCTGCTTTCGTTTCTTCATAGATGGAGGGCTCTCATCTGCTTGCCTACCCAAAGCTCGCTTTGATGGAGTTGCACTCTGACAAAATTTATTTTATTGAGCAGATCATCAGAAACAGCCCCATCATTAACCAAACACTAAAGCTTTTGTGTGAAAATGTTTCTTTCAAGTCCCTTACCTTCGCAAGCTTCTTCTCTTTACGGGCTTGCCTCTCTCTCTCATCATACTCTTGGTTCTCTTTCTCAATCAGTCTGATCAGTGTATCACATCTCCTGGCAAGTTCTTGACTCGAACGAGATTTCACATACCAGTCAAAACTGAACAAGGCAGATGTCCGAAATGCAGACTTTAGCTCATCCCAGTTTCCATACCCAAGTTTATGGACCATGCAGATCTGTTAATCACAAGTTTCTCTGGTCAGTGTCATATAGGAATCACAATCCACAGTTCCAGAAAGAAAAGAAAACTGAAAAATTAGATATCAGACCATGAAACGGTCACACTCTTCATTGTACAGCTTTCCTTTGTTCTGACCATACTGAATCTTCAGTTCCAGCCACGGGTTCCTATAGCGATCCAGTTTCTTCCCAATAGCTTTCATGATTTCATCTTTCCTAGAGATTCTTGCTTCCCCTCTCTCAATATTCTTGATGATTCTATCGTAATCTACAATGTTTAGAAGGTCAAAGAGGCAAAAACTTACTTAGCATAAGATTATTTTGTGAGGCAAACTATCCAACCTTATAGTAATCGACAACTACTTAAAGTTACTTACCATTTAGCTCCTTGTATCTCTCTTTGAACACTTGTGCATATCGTTCAACCTCTTCCTCTGTTTTCCCTTCCATCTCCGACGCAATACTTTTCAGGTCATCTCGACCATACTTCTCACAAGCCCTAAGAAAGGTATTGAAGTCTCTTCTACTCCATGTTGAGAAACCCTGAAACAATTCATAACTTCATTTGTTTATACAAAGCCCATCAAAACAAATGTCAACCCACAGTAACTTCAAATGGTTTCACTTGCCTCTTCCAGCAATTGCTCCTTTTCTTCAACTTCTTCAGCCGTCAAGGGATCTCCCACTTCTGAGAAAATATTTCTTAATCAGTAATCGTTTCAGTAGAATAATATACGAAAAGAGGAGACTGAAATATCAAGGTTGACCTTCAGCTTCGTCAACTTCAATTGTGTCCTTCATCTGAGTTTTCTGATGTGTTTGCTGAAACAAACGTAAAACAAGTTTCTATTACCCCAAACCGCTTCAGAACTAATCAGAGACAAATGTTGCATACATTACATATATAAGTTGAACAGCTTATTCTCAAATAAAAAACCCACCATGAGGTATCGCACTTCTTTTTCATACAGCTCAGTCAATCTCTGATTATTAAAGAACTGGAAATCATGCCTGAGGGATGGACAAGAAATTAAATTTTTACTATAAAATATAAAAAGATAGGAAACAGGCTAAATGCAGAGTAGAGACATTTGAGGTACTCACAACTGGGGCATGCGAGGAATTCTGGGCTCTCTTGGTTTAGCTGGGGCACCTTGTCGCAATGTTTGCTTGAAGTATTCAGTTTCAGAGTAGCTGAAGGGTGGGTAAATAAAAAGTATATGAGGTTAGATATTGTTTAGGAAGACAGAATATACCACATAATGCAAAAAGTAGAAGTAACATTTACTTGCGCTTTCTCTCTCTTTTTGGTGGATCATTCCAATTCTCACTCACAATCTTTTTAAATTCAAACTTGTTTTCATCCTACAAAAAAAAAAAAAAAAATTCAGGTTAGAGTTCCGTAAAAGATATATTCAAAATAGGGCAAAGCTAACCCCACACCTTATTATCATCATCAAAATTATAAAAGTCAGCACCTGCAACAAACAGAAAAAAAAAAAGATTACTCAGACATCCATCATTCATGCAAGTGAGTTACCATCAAAAAAAGAAAAAAATATCAAAGAGACTTACTGTCATCCATTTTAAACTGTATTGCATCTTCAGTGAACTTCTTCATCTTGGCATCAAGTGCAGCCTTTGCCTCTTCTCCTTTGGCAATTATTCTGTCAATATCCTCATCCGTAATTGTGCTATCTTTAGAACTAAACACCATTTCAGCACCATATCTCACCATTTGGAGCAACTCATCTTTATTAACAGCTGCAATATAAAGAAAAGACACATATATATAATGAGACAAAGCAATGCATTTTACAACTATAATAAGGCAACATTTACTTTTCTGTTCTGCCAGTCGCCCTTGCTGAATCACCAGAGCATCAAGCGCCAACTTCTTGTAAGCTCTCTCAATCACTTTTTCCTCGATAGCATTCTGCAAATCACAAATATCGAATTAATTTAAGGTCTAAATGTTTTTTTTTTTAACTTAAGACAGATGGGTAGAAAATTAACCTCGGTACAGAACCGGAATACTTGAACTTCTTTCTTTTGACCAATCCTATGTGCACGATCTTGAGCTTGCAAGTCAACTTGGGGGTTCCTGCCATAATCCACCCATCTCATTAAGCATAAAGTAAACAATCATAAACTACAATGGAAACGAAAAAAAAGCCTTACCAGTCACTGTCATAAAGGATCACAACATCTGCAGTGGCAAGATTGATACCGAGCCCTCCAGCTCTAGTAGATAACAAGAAAACAAACTTCTCACTTCCGGGCTTGTTGTAGGCTTCTATTGAAGCATCTCGTTCATCACCACCAGTGTTTCCATCAATACGGCAGTACTGGTAACCACGATACATTAAATAATCCTCAAGAATATCCAAAAGCCTTGTCATCTGATATATCACAATGAAACAACAACAGCTCTGAGAATATGAAACAAATAAAGGAATCATTTGTGTGATCGTGTTAACGCTTACCTGGGAAAATATCAGAACTCTTGAATCACGTTCCTTCAACTTAGGTAACAATTTGTCTAAGAGAACCATCTTACCTGGAAACAAAAAATGTAAAGGAACATGATTAAGACATATAGCTGCATATATCTGGATAATTTAATTTAAATGCATGTTTTACCTGCATTTGTTACAAGGTGATCCCCTGTCGTATAGGGGGGACCGGGTTCTGCACCCTGGAAGAGATAAGGGTGATTGCAACATTTACGCAATTGCATTGCTATGTTCAACAGACGTTTGCGTTCTCCACCACCATTAACCACTTCAAGATCCTTCTGCAGTAAAGCCTTGTAGTACTGCTTTTGCATCTGAGACAAGCCAACTTTCAGTATTGTCTCTTTTTTTGGAGGTAAGCCTTTCTCTACATCCGACTTCAACCTCCGAAGAAGAAATGGTCGGAGAACCTAAAAGAGATAAAAGGTAAATTATTAGCACAATAACTGAGAGAGTAAATTTGATAACCACGAGTACATACCTTGTGAAGTTGTTGAACAACTTCTTGCTCATCGTTTTCACCAGAAATTTGAAACCACTCGTCAAAAGTCTCTGCTGAACTAAATACCTCAGGCAGAAGAAAATTGAGGAGAGCCCACAATTCATGGAGATTATTCTGTATAATAAACAAATACGATATATCAAATGATAATTTTATCTAAAAACAAAAAAAGTACGAAAGAAAAGAAGCATGCACAAAAACGTAACAAGCTGTATTTAAACAGACTCATGCAAGAAACGTAGCCTAACGTATCGCCAGAAGCAATATGACAAAGAAAATAGAATCTAAGAATTCTAAATTAAAAGACTAAACAAATACCTGAAGCGGGGTTCCCGTAATAAGAAGCCGATAATTGGTGTTAAAAAGTCTCATGGTCTTTGAAAGGAGAGAATTCTCATTCTTGATTCGATGTGCTTCATCAATGATTATATAACGCCAGCTAAAACGACGCAATGCCGTCTTTTCTTTGATAGCCATCTCAAAGCTTGTAACACAAACATCAAACTTTCCCGCAACTAGAAGTTCCTCACGGATATATCTCTGCATTATTTAGCATATGATTCAGAATCCTGGTGGGCACATAGAGATACAACCATTCAAATGGCAGAGCATTTGTGACTCACCCTTTCCTCGGGATTACCGAGAAACTTCACAGCACGCAGGACAGGACAAAATCTGCGAATTTCATTCATCCAGTTACCAAGGGTTGATTTTGGAGCAACTACCATATGAGGGCCACTAATACCCCTGTATTCATGCAGGTAAGCCAACAAGGAAATTGTTTGAAGTGTCTTCCCCAGACCCTAAAGCATGGAACAAAGTTGTGTAAAGATTAGCATCACAGAAAATAGAGAGCTAAAAACCTTAACGTTATGCTTGAATAAGTATGGTTTTTACCATTTCATCAGCAAGAATTCCATTTATGCCATTCTCATACAACCGAATGAGCCAATTTAAACCAGCTAGCTGGTAATCTCTTAACTTCCCCTGAATACCTGCAATATGAAGAGAAGGAACATTAGGTCTCTACATTTCTACAGAGTTAAGTACCTAGAAATTGTGGAAGTGGACATAAGGTTTCGAATCCTATAATAACTATAAGTCACAATAGGACTTCATAAATTATGCACTATTTCTAGATAAAAAGGTACTTACAAGTGGGCTGTGTGAGCAACCTTGTGCTTCCAGATCCAGAGGCACCACCCTCTTCTTCCTTTAAATACTCTTCATCTTCCTCTTCCTCAGTCAGTTTGGAAGCATGACGACCCCTGAGGTTAAAGTGAAACCCAATAAATAACACCTCTAGACTATGTATGTGCTGTGTCATATTTGTTGAACCTTCAAATGAATGATGAGAAATTATTTAAAGATCGGTTAGATTCAACATACCTTCCTTTACCCTTCTTCTGGGACGGAGATGGGTCAGTTTTGGCAAAGTGGGCAAATAACTCGGTTTGCTGCAGAAGATACTTGAGTCTCCCCTTTCCTTTATTGTTCTACATGTAGACCAAACGATAAACATGTCTCAGCATCTCTAGAGACCAGAAAACAGGAAGTTGAAAATCCTTTACCAACGTACCATATCTTTATCAATGGAAGCATTTTGGGCGTCTAGAATTTCCTGAATTTTCTGCTTCTTCTTCTTCTCCATCTCTTTAAGTCTGGCCTTCTCACGTTTGCTGATTTCAGCTCTTTCCCCGTCTTCTTCATCCTGCATACAAGAACTTGTGAGTGCTAAAATATAAAAACGAAACACCATCATATCGAGATAAAGACCGAAACAAGAGGCATAGAGAAATCCAAAAAGAAACCCTAAGCGGCGCGCTATTGAAAATTCCAAATCAAAGCAATCAATGCGAATGAGAAATCGAAACAAAGAGGCGACCTCGTCGGCGTCATCGTCTGCAGGGACAAGGTCGTCGTCGTCGTCGTCGGAGTCAGCAGAACGAGCAACAGCCTCGAGCTCCTCCTCATCATCTTCTTCTTCCACATTAGCCTGATCTTTAACCTTCTCCTCCTCCGACGACGACGAGTAACCCTCGTCTGAAGAGACTTCCGGCTTCGAACTTCTCGCCATCGTTTCCCCTAATTTCGGTCTGAGATCCGAGGGTTTGTAAAATACACACACAAAAAAAAGTGATATTACAAAATCCAACAACAATGACTCATTAAAACGGCCCGACGTTTGAAACACCGTTGATTCGATTTGTCAAATCTACGGCTACGATGTGCCACGTACCTAGAATTTCCCGCCACGTGAGAATTTTATTCCCGCCTTGGACTTTTTAGTCTACTCTTATGGCCCAATCAGGCCCATGGGCTACGAAAGTAGAAAGTCAAAAGGTCAACCTCTCTTCTCTACCATACGCTCGGACCTGGTGACACGCTACATACTGAAATTCCAATAATACCATTGGTAAGAACCAAAAACTGGAACTAAAAAAAAAGAGGAATATTCGTATTTAATCGACGTTTCTTCTTTCACCTTCTCTTTCGCGATTCGCCATCGCAGATCACGCTCCTATATGATCTTTTTCCGATCATATACCGGGATTTTCTATTCGTGGTGAAATTAGACTTTGGTTCGCTTGCTTTGTCTCACTTAATTTGGTTATTGAAACCTCTTTCGGGTTCTGTCCTAATCCTCGCTAATTTGGGTGGCGTAAGTGTCGTTTTCTCAGCTAAACTATCATTTTTCCTAATTTTGTTCATAATTAGGCTCTCCGTTAGCTCAATTAGGCCCTTACCATTGGTTGATTGTTATGCTTGCAGGGTATGGGACAAAACAGATGCTTGTTCTTCCTCTCAATCTTCGCTTGTCTTCTTCTGATTTCAGGTGCAAGAGGTAATAAGCCAACTTCTATTATTATTCTGTCTCTCTCAGCCTTGTTAACATTTGAACCTTGTATCTAGTGGTAGTGCTGAAGTAGTGATTATTCATGTTACTGTCAAGTTTATATTTTGTTTCAAGTGGAACAAATTTATGCACAATCTATTTAGTTAGCATCAAATGCTTATGGAGCCATGAAACTCGAAATGTTGATTTTAAAGCTCTATGATAACAACAATTTTGTATACCTGGTTTTTTAGCTTTAAGGCGACAAATTAATTCAGACTACTAATAGGGAATGTATGATGAGCTTGTCTCTACGTATTGCAGTTCTCAAGTTGAAGAGCGATGATGATACCCCTGTTTACAACCATACGCTTGCCATAACACTTGTGGAGTATGCTTCTGCGGTAAGTTTATGTTTTCTTTGACGATGTATGCATGCCATTTATTTCCAATATTATGCAAGATAAGAAGGAATTACTAGATGTGTAACACATTTTCTCATATTTTCACTTATTGTTATTAATACCATTACGAGAGAAGAGACATTTAGCTGATAAAAGCATACCAGATGAATGATTCAAGTTTATATATCTACGCAGGTCTATATGTCTGATTTGTCAGAACTCTTCACTTGGACGTGCGAAAGATGCAATGGATTAACAAAGGTATATAATTTGTTGAGACAGATCAGAGTTTGAACCCATCTTGTGTATAAAGCTTATAGCCCCAGTTGGAGAAATCTTACATTCTTAAGGATGGTGCAGGGTTTTGAAGTAATAGAGATAATTGTTGACATTCAGCACTGCCTACAGGTCTGCCCTGGTATCTTAGGTTATGGTAGTGTATTAGGACATGATGTTCTTTCATTCAGCTATTATTAATAGTAGTACATGTAACTTTTAACAACAGGCATATGTTGGGGTGGCGAAGGATTTGAATGCCATCGTTATTGCATTTCGGGGAACTCAAGAGCATAGGTATTATGCTCGGCTCTGTAATCTAAAAGCTCTGCCTTTTCCTGAACTTTTTTTAATGCTTGAATCACTCGAAAACTTGTGCAGCATACAAAATTGGGTCTCAGACTTGTTCTGGAAACAGCTTGATCTTAATTACCCTGATATGCCAGATGCAATGGTAAGCTTTGATGGGTAGTCTGTCATAATTTATTTGGTTATGTAGTAAAGTGGAACCTGTAATAGCTTTCTATGTCGTCAGGTACACCATGGCTTTTATAGTGCTTATCACAATACAACAGTACGGCCGGCGGTTTTGGATGCTGTAAAACGCGCAAAGAAATTCTACGGGGAGAATATCAAAATCATGGTTACTGGTCATTCGATGGGAGGAGCCATGGCCTCCTTTTGTGGGCTAGACCTAGTTGTAATCATTCTTCACTTGAGCTAACTTTTTTAAAAAATCTTATTGTCATGTCCTTTGAAGTGGGTAAATGACTTGAATTGGGATGTAAATCGCAGGTGAATGAAGGAGAAGAAAACGTACAGGTTATGACATTTGGGCAACCTCGTGTTGGAAATGCGGCTTTTGCATCTTACTACAGTTTGCTTGTGCCTAACACGTTCCGGATCACGCATGACCGTGATATAGTTCCGCATCTGCCTCCTTACTTTTATCTATTCCCGCAAAAAACATACCACCACTTCCCAACGGAGGTAACAGCTCTCTCTCAGTGCTCTGGATATTCATCGTAGTCGCAGTTTTTCAAATTTAAAGATACTTTATGTAAAATTGGGATTATTTGGGAGATATTTCCTGCATGCAAGTGTTCCATTTGGTGTATTAACGATCTTGGATAAACAAGCAAGTGGTAATGGTGTGATTTGCGTTGCAGGTGTGGGTGAGAGAACTCAGTTTTGCGAATTTTATTCGTATTGGTATGGAAAAAGTTTGTGACAACACCGGTGAAGATCCTACATGCAGCAGGTAACTATCAATTCCTCTGAAACAATGTGCTGATATAATTCTAGTCTACAATACGCCTACACTAGCAAGAACCGAAAATTGAAACATAAAATCATTATATCCTACCACAGTTGACCCACGCGATTACTATTGGTCACAAATCGTTACAAAATGCCTTATGTTTCATTATATACACGGATGAATATGATTGTTGGCTGCTGTTATATTTCAGATCGTTGATGGGAACTAGCATTTCTGACCATTTGAGGTACTTTGGGGTAGATATGATGTGTGAGACTTGGAGACGATGCATCATAGTGATGAACCATGAAATGGAAAGTTTGAGCAGGAAAGATTCAAACGGTAACATATTCCTGTCAAGGCAGACAGTTCCTTCGACGGAGGTGATTGAAACAGAAACACTATCGAAATCTAGAATCGATAGTCTATAGGGTCGGTTGATTCAAGTCTTAAACAAGAAAGCTTGCTTGAAACTTGAAAGGGAGGCTCTGAAGAAGGAGGTTTCTTTGATTCTTTGTGGTCCTTAAATAATGTGTACAAATAATTATCAAGACTTTGTAAATAAGGCATAGGTTGATTATATAGCATCATGTACCAGAAAATAAAAAAACCATGTAAAATATTTATTTAGATCCTTAAATTGTGAATAACTTAAAAATATTGAATCCACATCGATGTGAGATAATTAAATTCCAGTTCCTCGCCACAAAAAAAAATTAAAAAAAATAATCCAGTTCCTCAAATTTGCAATCTTCTGAGTGATAAAGAGTGTTTGGAAAGTCGGGAAGTTGGTCGGAGAGCAGAAGAGCGACGCAACCTTTGGTGCGACTCGGTCGTTGCTTAGGAGTTAGGAGAACCAACACGCCTCCTTCTTTCGCCTTTGCGTGTTTCAACGCCGTATCTTCTCTCTTCTTTAGCAATTCGTAATTATCATCTCCGACCATAGACCGGATTAGGTTCGTTTGTTTGATCCTCAATTCTTTGTCTGGACTTGATTGGTTACTCTTTTGCTTCTTGCTTATGCTCTGTGTTAGCTCAATTTGGACCTTGTTTTGGTTGATTAACAGGACAGAAGAGAAGAGAAGATCAAGGGTTGTGTTCGTTGTCATCTTGCTGGATATGGGTCAAAAGAGATGGTTGTTCTTGCTCTCAATCTTTGCTTGTCTACTTTTGATTTCACATGGAAGAGGTTATGTCGGAACTTGTATAAAGATCACATTATTCATTATAAAGCTACAAGATGAATTAAGACTGAAACAAGTGCATTTACTCTAGTTCATAATTTGAAGCGCAATGATGCTGATCGACTTGTTTACAACCATACACTTGCCTTAACACTTGTCGAGTATGTTTCTGCTGTAAGTAACAACTGCTTTCCTTCATGAGATCGCCCTCCTTTATCGTAATTAGCATTACTAGAGAAGAGAGCTTATATGCTGATGGTTCATAATCATATAATGTACACAGGTCTACATTTCTGATTTGACTGAACTCTTCCATTGGACTTGCGAAAGATGCAATGGATTGACAAAGGTATAACGTATCACTTTTGTAACCCACAGCTCCAATTCAGTCTTCTAATGTTCTTTAGGATGATGATGCAGGGTTTCAAAGTCATACAGATTATAGTTGACGTTGAGCACTGCCTACAGGTCTGCCTTCTCTATCTTAATCTCTATTATTAGGACATGATGTTCTTTCCTTCAACAATTGCTAATGTCAAGTACTTGTAATAGGCATATGTTGGGGTGGCTCAGGATTTGAATGCTATTGTTATTGCATTTCGAGGAACTCAAGGAAACAGGTCTTACTCTCATTGTTATATTCTAAAACCAGTTACCCTTTTTATGCTTTATCATTTGAAATTGTGTGCAGCATTCAAAATTGGGTTTCAGACTTGTTCTGGAAAGAGCTTGATCTTGATTACCCCGATACCCCAGATGCAATGGTACGCTTTAATGGCAAGTCTTTTGTGATCGCCATGATTATGCAGTAAGGTGGAACTTGTGATAGTTTTCTACATTGGCAGGTGCACCATGGGTTTTATAGTGCTTATCACGATACAACTGTTCGGCCTGCTGTTTTGAGTGCTGTAAAACGAGCAAAGATATACTATGGGGCGGACATCAAAATCATGGTGACTGGTCATTCAATGGGGGGAGCCATGGCTTCCTTTTGTGGACTAGACCTAGTTGTAATCAATCATCCTTGACACAGAACCTATATTTTTGTATCTTGTTGTTATGTCCTTTGGATTTGTTAACTGACTTAAGTGAGGTGTAAATCTCAGGTAACTGAAGGAGAAAAAAACGTACAGGTTATGACATTTGGGCAACCTCGTGTTGGCAATACCGCTTTTGCATCTTATTACAGTTTGCATGTGCCTAACACCTTCCGTATCACGCATGACCATGATATAGTTCCTCATCTACCTCCTTACTATTCTCATGTTTTCCCTCAAAAAACATACCACCACTTCCCAACAGAGGTAACGTCTTTCACTATTTTTCTTTTATTTTTCTCAGTGTCCTCTCCGATACACTTGTAACTGTTTAGAGATTTTTTATGCAACATTTGGTAATGGAGTCTTTCGGGTTGCAGGTGTGGGTGAGGGATCCGAGTTTTTTTAGTTTTGCTCCTTTTGGTATGGAGAAAGTTTGTGACAACACTGGTGAAGATCCTACATGCAGCAGGTAAGTAAGTCTTTTGGTTTTCTATTCGAGCCACAGCAAACACTTGCTGAAAATAATCTCATAACGTAAAAAAAAACTCAAATAGTAAGAACGAACCTGCAAATGTAAACATATGGTCCTTATTTACAACGAGCCATCGACTAATAGTCAGGAATCTTTACAATACGCCTTGTGTTTCATGTTTTTGCCAAACAAACAGGAATCCAGTATAATTCCTGTCTTTTGATGTTTCAGATCGTTGATGGGAACTAGCATTTCTGACCATTTAAGGTACTTTGGGGTGGAGTTGAAGGGTGAGACTTGGAGACAATGCGCCTTAGTGATGGGCCATGAGATGGAGAGTGACAGCATGAAAGATTCAAACGGTAACATATTCCTCTCATGAACAGTTCCTTCCGCGGATACAATATCCAAATCGGAAATTTTTAGTCGAGAGGAGTCAGCTTGATTCGATTCCTTGAACAAGAATGCTTGGTTGTAAGGGGTGGCGAGGAGATAATGTGGATGAAGAAGTGTTCTTTGATTCTTTATTGGGGGTGAAAGAAATAATAATTGAAGGCTTTGTAAATTGTAATGTTGTTAAAAATCGTACATAAGTGGTACGTAAAAGTGACCATGATAAATTGTTAATTAAATATTGGATTTCAACGATGTGGATTTTGTGAAAGAATATCCAATCCAATTGCTCTCCCTATCTCTTTAGTTGAATGTGTGATAAATATTTTTATCATCAACATGCTTCAATTTTTTCAATCAAAGAAGGTTATATTCAGTCGTTCGACTGTTTATTTATTTTGTTTGATGGTTTCGGATAATTTAGATATTTAATAGTCCGTAAATTCATATATAAAAGCATGTGAAAATTTGCACAAATGTCTTTTTTAAGTTTGGGTATTTAAAAAATACATTTTTTTTTTTAAAGTTTTAATTGATATAAAATGACTAAAATATCCTGAAAACAACTTATAAAGATTTTTATTTTTAAAATCGTAATATATATATATATATATATATATTATCGTTAATATATATATATATAT